>JBBPFP010000084.1:2442736-2455444 GCA_037974795.1 Kaempferia galanga
AAATTAATATCTATGTTCTTATGCTCTGATGTGTCTAAATCCTCATCAAGTTCTCTAATGGGGATATTCCTTGCTCTCCTCCCATGTTATAGCACTTCATCCGCTCCCCAAGCCTCCGCCACCATTCTCCAAGTAAGTCCTGAATTCGACTTGACCTCATCTTCATCACTACCATCCACAAGCCAACCTTGAGCTTTACTAGTCTGAGAGGATAGAAGCAAATCTTTGTTTAATTTTCTTTTACTCTTCTTCATATGGTTGACTTTGAATTTGACATATTCAAGATCATTCAATCTTGATGTCTTGATCCTATTCCTTTTCTTTGTATGTATCTAAATAACTAGAAAATTATTAAAAAATAATAAAAAGAAAGGGTATGTAATATAATTTATGAATTACCACTTACTCCCATAAATTGACTCTAATTTCTTTCACACCCCAATGAACTACTTGTCTAAGAAAGAAATTTCATTGCCATTTTTTTTTGTAAGTTTGGAGTGCCACCATCTAAAAAATAGGTAAAGTAGACATGCATGTTAGTGAATAAGAAATAAAGGAAAGAGATGTACTCGGATTAAAGTCATGGTACACATCCATCTTCTCATATGTCGCGACCACTATTTTTCTTCCAAGGTTTCCGGATTTACTTTTATACTTCAACAATTCATCATTAGAAATGGTCGATTGCATGCCCTCATCGGTGAGAAAAATTCTCTCAACACAATTCAAGAACTCGTTCATAACATCGGTGTCATTTTGTATGCTTGGATCTTTAAAGCAAAAAATCAGATTCAACAAGTAAGCGGCATAATACAAAGGATTGTCAAGTCTACCCTTAGACTTCTCATAATAATCTTCAAAATAGGGGTAATATTTTCTTCTTTTTTGAAAGTCTTTCTAATCTCTTCCTTGGTTTGTTTAAGTGCACCCAATAAAAAGGTCATTGAGGGTTTTTTGTCACCGTTGACAAGGAGTAAAACTTTCACTAAAGGGGTGAAAACATTCAAAGCCAAAGAAACACTATTTCAAAAAGAGATACTTATTATCGTCGCCTCCGCCACTTTCCCCTTCACACTACTCCTTAATTTTGTTTTGCTCTACTTCTTAGATGTAAACATAAGTCTCAATTGATCTTTCTTCCTTTGAAACTTTTCAAGGTCAAAAATAAAATAGCAAATCTAGTCACCTTGGGCCTCACAATATCTATCTTCTTGGTATATTTCCTCATAATAGCCAAAGTTCTATGATGTGCATAGATGAATATTTTTAGGGCCATTGCTTTCTCAAGCATTCTTTTAAACTTAGGTAGCTTTCCAACTACTTCAAGCATGAGGTTGATTATATGAGTTCACAAGAGGTCCAAAAATTTTGAGGTTGTGTAACCTTCAATGACTCCGCCGTCGCCATATTGTTTGTCGCGTCACTATTTGAACATGTTGCGGGCCAATTTCATTGATGTATTTTTTTTTTCACAAACTCGAAGATGTAAACTCCAGTGTGCTTCCATGAATTCTTCACGATGGGTCCGAACTTGTTGTCTAGCTCGAGTGATGTGTCCGGGTCCATTGTCGAGCTCGGGCGATGCGTTCGAACTCATCGCTGGCCTAGGCGACGTGTCCAGATGCATCACGGCTTGCCAACATCAGAGGTGTGATTGTGCCGGTGTCGGTCAATGGGCAAATGATCCATGACTAGAAATATATAAAAGCTAACTTAGTGGCGGTAGCAACATTGATGGTAGTGGCAGTTCTAGGCGGAAGGTGAGTTGTGGGTGACTTGGGTTGTGGACTTATTTATGTTTTGAAAGGGAGTAGGGTTTTAAAATTTTGTTGACTTTGATCATTTCACCCACCGCCTTGGCCGCTTCGCATGCCCACCTCGCCCTCCTTGCCCGCCTCCCCAGTCTTGCCTCATCTTTGACCACCTAAAGCACTGCCTAAGGCAAAGGTGGTGCCGTTGATGTGTGCCTCCCACCTCGACCACCATTTAGAACACTGGTCATAGAGCTAGAAAGAATACAGGAGGTATTGCTTTCCTTTATCGTTAAAACCTGCAAATGACAATTGCACAAGATACAAATGTTGTAAATGATATTTGTAGCTGTGTTGTTTAGTTGCTTGCAAATGGAATTATGATATGAGTTCATAATTGTTTAAATGATTACAAATCCAAATATATTATTAATAATTGAAGTACATGAGACCGTCATTTCTATATGAGACATTCAGATATATGATATTGGACATATTTTTTTTCATAGTTACTTTTAAAATAAATTTTGCATGTCCATGAATCACTTATTTTAAGATAAGTAAAAAGGGTTTATAATTTTTTCATTAGTTATTTTGTATCTTGATAACAATAAAAATCAAAAATAATTTTAATTATTATGTGATTGTTAATTTTATAATTCATTAAGTAAAGATAACCATGATAATGCCATACATTGTTAATGTAGTTTACATAAACTTATTTAGGACTTTATGTATAATATACTATGTTTCAATTTGCAAAAAGATATTGACATAGATGAAATCTATTATCCTCTATTTAATTTTCCTTTTTCTTTCTATATTTTTAATGTATTTTATTTTACTTCGAAGTAGCTAATGTGACTTGTAATCTTTACATGTGGCAATACCATTTGTAGCTTTTTAGGCAATTGTAAATCCATTTATAGCCAAATATTTGAATACATGAAATGGTTGATTGGTTGTAAATGCTTTTTACAATTTTTTTAAAGACAATTAACCAATCCTTTAATGAGACACAAGCTTTGACTAATTATAAATTTTATGAAAACAACTTCGGAGGTTTGGATCGTATTGGGGCATTGGTAAAGTACAGTTGTGCTTCCATCTTTCTTGGGCCTGCTTTTCACTATTCAGTTCAGTTATAATTTATTTTGCCGCGTAATTACATGGAACAGACTGTCAAACATGAATTTTCTTTCTTTGTTTTACTATTCTCTTTAGTATTTCTTGTCAGTTGAATATGTAGTCTCATGACTGTCGCTTTATGTTTCAAAGAAACGATGCTAAGTTTCTAACCTGTGATCTTGCCATTTCTGGAAATAAAATATCTCGGTTGAAAAATTAATGAAGCATGATCAAAATGTGTAGTTTCTGAAAGTAATCTGTTGGCAGTGCAATGGAAGTTTCTGAATATCCTATTGCGTATGGACAGGGTGACACTATATGATGCTAGGGGGAAAAAGGAAAATGCTGCATATGATTTACTTACAGATTCACCATTAGGATTGATCTGGTTTACAAATCTTACAATGGGATGTGGTTGACTCACCATAAGACGAGCAATTGTTTGACTTGCTTAGCCATGCACACTATGAATCTTATATCATTTCTCTTAAAGAGTAGACATAGTCCTGGACAATTTTGTTAGCCTAATATCTTCCATTAGTGGGTCAAATGAAGTGTAAAGATGTATAAAAAAAGCCTTTGTCTTACTGTTTATCTCAACTTTTTTTTTTCAACTGAACTAAATTTGTGGTCTGAAACTAATTTGCAGTATGCAAACTAACATTCTGGTTTGTGATTGCACTCTGCAGAATCAGCTGGAGAATAAGAATAAGAAACCTTTTGCAAAGTTCAGTGGTCCGCAAATGAAATCAAATGCCTCTAAAGCAAAGACTGAATCTAACACAAATTCAAGTTCTTTGTTTGAAATCCTGCAACAGTCATCTATACACTTCGACAAACAATTGGAGAGCAAGATGAGTGGCGACAATACAATCGAAATCAAAGCGGCCCAACCATTTTCAGCTTTTAAAATTCAGAGGAAGTTTTCAAAAGTTTCACAGGGAATTCATAGATCCCAAGGATGAAGTGACCTTGCTTACAATATCAGTCAAGTCACCCTATTGTAATTAACTTAATGTAATCTGAAGCCTTTTTAGTCTTGCGTAATGCATAGGTTACTTGATTAAAGTCTCCGGTACAATGATCGGCAATTTCTTTTACCAAAGAAAAGGAACATAGAGAGAATTTACAGTGGAGTTTCGGGGACTTTGAATTGGCACCGCCGAAGGGGCATTCTTGGATTTGCTTATTTGTTTATTGTGTTGATTATGACTATTTCGTGCTTGTTCTCGGCTGTCCTAGGTAGAATGTATTTCATATCAGGTTATCTGATTTGAGGTATTTCAAGTTTTGGGAAAAACAAATCAAGTGAATAATTGGTACTATCTTGAATGAGCACAGTTTGGCTAATTTAATAGTACTTTTTTCTCATGCTTGTGAAACTATTTTTTGGATCAGAATTCCCTTAGTCAAATTTTCACTTTGCCCATGCAAGCGAGTTGAAAGGATTCCATGACTGCTGGAGTCTGAGATTTCTTTAAGCAAGCGAGTTCGAGGAAGCCAAAGTTTGAGGAAGCCAAATTCCTGTGGTCTCAGTAGGAGTCGAGGAAGTGCGGTTCTATAAATTGATGTGCAATCACTCTTGGAGACGATGAGCCTTTTCGATAGCACAGTGGAGCAGCGCAGGCCTGATTTAATATTGTGGATGGGGGCGATGGTGGTGCAATTTTAATGTAGATAGAACAACTGTATAATACCGCTTAGGTGAAATTAATGTTAGAGTTGAACTTTATCTCTTTAAAATGAATTTACCTTGCATCACACGAAATACTACAATTATCTCCCAAAATACAATGATTTTATTTTGCCATAGAAGCACTGCAAATCACAAAATCGTCGTGTTATATTTAAGAGGTATCCTACGATAATCACCTTATATATTGTATTATTTATGGGATAAATATAATTCCTTATTTGAATGTGCATTTTAAATGTATATGATATTGATCTTAAACTCAATTAATGAAGTCTATAATACAATGCATAACAAATGAGAAATTTTACTTGGATAATAAGTAGTGAGTATTTCTACATATGTAACTATGTATGTATTGAAATATTCCCTAGTCGATGAATTGATGAGATTGAATATCATCAAATCTGTAAGACTAGCATATGTTATTGATGGTTCCTTTTCCTTTTCGCTCAAGATCCTCCTTCACAAATTAGCTTCAATGGTTGGTGTCGCGAGATATGAGATGGTATCGCCGGTTAGCATCGGGCCGACTCCTCCAGCTTGGTCCCTCCGATGCTTCAAGTCAGTAATCCGTCCAAGAGAGATAAGAAAGAAAAAATGGAGAAGAAGAAGAACTTGAAGGAGAAGGAGTCTTCTCTGCGATTTTAGAGAAGAAAACCAACCTATCTTGAAGTTACCGTCTAAGTTGTGTATATAGATACTAGAAAGGGAATCTCCACGTCATCCTTGTCCGCGCACCTTTACTTTTTCCCCCCTAAGTCAGTGAAGATGAAAGCTTGAGGGTTTGTTACTATGCGACAAATCTGTGACTTCTACGTAAGATGGAGAAACTTCGAGAAGACTTTCTTGACAACTGATGTCTATTCTCCACTCATTGGTTGCCACGTAAGCAGAGGAAGTCTTTGAGGGAACCTCTTCTGTTATTCTTCCGCTTTCTCACCGCCACGTGCGGATAACTAACAGGCTTGATGGCGTAGCGCACACTTAATCATATTGCTTGGTAATAACATTGTTCTGTAGAACATTGGATCATTATTCGGTAGGGCCCTCGTGGAGTTATTTTGTGAAATCCTACGTTATTGCTCAGCTTTCCTTCGTGAAATTACCCTAGTTCCCTGAGTAACATTGCTCAATAACTCTTGAAGGATATCACTCTGCAGGTTTCAAATTGATATTTGAGTACATAAATATAATAAAAGAACTAGATGAATAGATAGAATTTGATTTCATGTCATTTTGAGCTTTCTATATCCACCGGGAACAGTAATTTTTTAATATAAATCTATTTTTGTTTTTAAATTTATGAATCCGGTGTAAATACGTTTTTCTTTAGGGCCTGTTTATTTAAGCGTGCAAGTTCAGTTTCGACGACCACAAAACCCCAAGCGAAGCCGCGCCTGACAGCTGAAGATGAGCATCCATGGAGACGGCGCCGACGACTACGAATCTGACGAAGAAGGAGAGGTGTTCTTGGACGAGGATGATATCATCCAGGAGATCGCCATTGACGAAGAAGGTAGGTCCTTTTTCCTGCTCTCTACCGTCTCCTTCTTCACTTCGCTCTCATATTTCTCGTATGTGCTGCTGAGCAGATCTTACCGACCGGGATGAAGAGGTGGACTCGGACGGTGGTATGGGTGAGTTTTCGTTGTCGAAGTGTTTGGGCTATCGAGTTTTTATTTGATTTTTTAGGTGCCTGGGTCGGAGCATGCCCTTATGATCAAAAAAATTTCGAGACGAGGTTAATTGTGGATCTATGTTAATTATTTTGTATAACTTTCCATTCATTGAGGATATCACTATTTGCTTCTCCTTTTATAGTATTTGACTTGTTTTCATGGGTGTTTTTTTTTGGAAAAATTCTTGAGTTCTCAGTGGGACTTGTTTTACGGATCTCTTTTCTTTTAGCCATACCATACCTCTTGTATTTGGATCACTACAGCTTTTTTGCTTAACATTACAAAGAATTTTTTTTTTTTTGGTGGCAGTAGAAGAAGCTGATGATTCTTTGTTTGTCTTCACGGGCCATTCAGGTAATTAACTGTTAATTCTGTTTACCTGTGAGTTCAATAATTGACTGCGTTTATGGATTTATAGAGTAGATAGAAAGTTGATCATTGTTGCGTTGGGCTTTAATAAATTGTTCCAAGGCTTCTGAGATCAGATTACTGAATTTAATTGGTGCAGACGAAATATATACTGTTTCATGCAGTCCAACAGATGCATCTCTTGTTGCTACTGGAGGTAAAGATGATAGAGGATTTTTCTGGAAAATTGGTTCAGCGGATGCCAGTCTAGAGCTCCGAGGTATGCTTATGATGTGATATATTGTTTCTATATTCATCTTGTGCATACATAAATTTTGCATGCTTGCTTATTTCCCAATTCAGGAAATGCTACCTTTATTTGCATACACTACTTGTTTATTTTGGTTATCCTTTTTTCTGAACGAATGGATATACTATTCTGCTTCATCCCCACTGTCAGTAAATATCCACTTCATCTTGTTCAGTGAAATTCCATTGATCTTGCATGGTTGTGTTACTTTCTTCTAGATTCTTGGAATGTGACTTGATATATGTTAGTTCAATGATTTTTTTAAATCTGCGCATCTGGAGTTTCCATTGTGCAGGACATCAAGATACTGTTTCTACCGTGGCCTTCAGTTTTGATGGACAATTACTTGCAACTGGAAGCTTTGATGGGCATGTTCATATATGGGACACTAGTTCAGGTAGTCTTAAGTTTACACTTGAAGGTTCTGGAGAAGGCTTTGAGGTGAGCTCTATTTTTTTGGTTTTTGTGATGTTCTTTTGATTCTTAATTATTACTTATATTTATCTTCAATATTTAGTGGCTTAAGTGGCACCCAAGAGGGCACTTGTTAATAGCTGGTTCAGAAGATGCAAATGTGTGGATGTGGAATGCTGACAAAGGTGTCTGTCTCAATACATTTTCTGGTCATGGAAGCACTGTCACGTGTGGTGATTTCACTCCTGATGGTACTGAAATTTTTACGCTTGACATTTGAGCTTTTATAATTTTGGAAGATGACCATTGAATAGTTTGTGCTTTAAGGTAAGATCATTTGTACTGGTTCTGATGACGCATCACTGAGGATATGGAACCCTAAGAATGGAGAGTGTTTCCATGTTGTTAAAGGTATTCCTTTTCCTTTCATATTAATCTGATAAACTCTCTTTACTTTTCTCTGTTCTTGGGGATCCTGAGTGGGAGATATATACCACTGAATTTTATTACAATATCCAAATTTGTTTTCAACATCATCAGTTGAATTTGCCAATGAAGCCAATAAAGAATTTGAAGTGACCATTTAACTGTTGCCTGTGGTGAAATTAGTTTGCTCAAAAGAATCGTGCAATTAATTGTTTTATGTGGCAAGAGAATGGTTTCAAGTGATGACAGTATAAGCCAACACAATAGAAATGTATTGTTTCAACCGCAATTAAAATTTTATTGCGTCAGCATGGATAAATGCCACTATGTTGTTGGCACAATTTTAATTGTATCAGGCGAAATAGGTCGTCTCAACTCAAAGGATTTTCATCAAAAGGTGAAAACTTGAGGAGCAATATTTCATGGAGATAGAAGGCTTACCAGTCCTGAACATATTTTCTTGGAGAAGAAACAATGATTGTATATGAGGAACTCGTGTCTGACATATTTTCTTGGAGAAGCAAAGATGATATTTGTTTGGGGAACTCATGCCTTATTAGCTTGTTGGTAAAGCAATAACTTTCCAACACCATATCAAGATATTCTCTAAAAGAAATATAGGTTTCTGTTGCTTTTGGTGATAACATGCTTGGTGGATTTGCTTATGGAGTCAAATTAACATGTTCAAAGAAGTAATGTTTAAATATCAATCTCATCAACTTCAGAAATATGATGAAAGAATATTGTTCTGAATTAGTCGAGAAAGAGAGATCTCCTCTTGACTCATCCTTGCCAATTACCAATCACAGAGACAACATTCTTAAAGGGGAGGGAAGGGAAAGTACCAACTAGAGTACCAATTCAGTAAGAAGGGATATGTTAGAGTTGGGCAAACTAAGAAGTATCTATATCCTTTAGTTGTGGTTGTTCTAGTTCTAATTGTACCAGCTCAAATCCAAACTCTCAGTTGTTAATTGAGATGTATTTATGGACGTGTGAAAAAATTACTTGCAATATAAATTGTGCAAGAGCATTATTTAATTTTGGGCTTGGAAAGTTAAATGGTTGTCTCACTAGGATACTACAGGAACTAATGCATCTATCAGTAGGATAGTACAAGAACTAATGCATCTATCAGTAGCATAGTACAAGAACTAATGCGTCTATCATACAGAAGACAACACTTATTTCGTTATTAATAAGGTAATATCAAGAGATGTTTGTTGTCATTTTATATTTGATTACTTTATAATTTTAATTTCATCGACCTTTTAATTGCTATAGGCTTTTATTTGGAGGTAAATAAGCCAAGTGGAAGGAGACTATTAAAACTCATTTGATTGCATGTTTGACAATACTTTAAACATTGGGCAGGATTACTATGAATCTATAGATTGGATGACGGAGATGTTTGAATAGATTTGATACAAGACATCAATGTTTGATAAATTAATTAAGAAAAAGAGTAGAGATATAGACAGAATTTTGAATCTACAAGTAGCTTTAGTGTACTATCTTTTATCTTGTATATATATCCTGTTAGTTTTACCTTCCAAAATCCAAACTTGTGGCATATTAATGCTATTAGCTAATTGAAGAATAAATCAGATAATACAATTATACAATTAAAGGCTGAGAATGTGTGAACCATACAGTATAATTTAATAAACTGCTTTTTCTTGGTGAAGTTTATGGTTTTATTTGTAAAGCAAGCCCATGCTAAGAGACGCTCAAATAGAATGTAATTCCACTTTAACCATTTTTGTGGTTAGCTACTTGTAAAGAATTAGTTCAACTCACTTAATGCAAATATGGAAAACTGCAATTAGTTATTCTAAAATCTTTCCATCTCACCCTTTGTTTTACGGTCTGATATCATATTATTGTCTGAATCTAATTTAGAAATACTTGTTGTTAACACACATAACGACAATGCCTTCTTGGATGATCAAATTTTAGCCAATAACCTATGTTAAAGTCCTGAATGCAGTAATTGTCTTGTAAATTGTAATGGTACTTGTCTTTTCCATTCATGCCGTCACTGGGCATCAGCTATATGAAAATATGTATTCATATTGAATGCTGGAACAAATAATATCTCTGGCCTGAAATTATTCATAGCTTCAATTCTTTACTATTGAACTGCCATTTTACTGGTTTGAGACATTACAATTTTACCATGTCACCGAAACCTGTTTGTAGGGCATCCATACCACACTGATGGATTGACATGCTTATCAATAACCTCTGATTCTACTATTGCAATCACGGGCTCAAAGGATGGCTCTGTTCACTTGGTGAACATAACAATTGGACGGGTAGATTTATTTCATTCCCTTATCTTAATCCATGTGAGCATATTTTTTGTCAACTGTAGAGTTTTTGATACTTCACAAACTTAAGCGCATGGGCTTGTTATAATTTTTTCTTCTGATTTCTAATATACTTTGATTGTGATTTGTCTTTATTGCTAGAGCTAATATGCAATTCAATCACGGTGTGAATGATTTTCCTTTTTCTTAGGTATATTATCACACCTATCTTTTCTTAAGTTTGGGGCAAATAGTATGTCTTTCCATTTTTTTAGGCAAAAGAGATTTAGGCTTGGTTTGGCAGGGGAAGGAGAAAGTAAAGGATCATAAGATTGCACATGCTTAACTTGTACACACTTTTTTTTGTTACTTCCCCTTCTCCCTTCTAATTTCCATTCGAGTAAACCAGGCCTTGGTAATGAAGCTACTTGTTTGTTTGAGCTTAGGCTACAAACAGTCTGGACCATGTCATTCACCTACCAGAATCTTCTAAGTTTTCTGCGATGCAATGTTGGCATCAGATTAGCAGTGTCAATGCTTGTTGTTTGAATGTTCTAAACTTCATGTTATTTCTACAGATCCCTTTTGACTTTGGTATGGCCTTGATGCTGTCAATAATTAGACTAGAGGGCTACTGTCTCTGACAAACAGGAATTTCATGTCGTTTTTATATCGTGGTTGGGAGACCCATTTCTCCTGTTTTTGAGTGGCTAGTAGTAGTTGAGAATGTTTAAAATGAATCGACAACTATCATGTTCTTTTGAGCCAAAATTATTTTTTGTTATCTTCTGTAATTCTCAAGAATTTTGAACTTTTAAGTGATTTGCACTTGAACATTTGTGAATATTAACTTTGGATATACTGACTGGTCTCAATTTTCTCTCCTCTAGGTAATCAGTTCATTAAGTTCTCACTTGGACTCCGTGGAGTGCATTGGCCTTAAACCAAAGTATGCTCCTTTTCTCCCAGTTGAATTTTCAAATGTATATCCATATACTGAAGAATACACTAGAAAACATCAAGCAACCTTGTGATGACCATTTCAACCTGAACCAATGATACACCTTGAGCCAGAGTGTACCTACTTTACTATTTGTATGGGATCCTAGGCGGGTTCAAGCCATACAGGTCTAGGCAGTGTAGGGACAGTGATACAGATTCTTTGATCGAGCTTTCTTCTTTGTATCCTTGCCCATTTTACTTCACAGAAACAAACAAATGATTAGTGTATAATTTCCTTTTGTTTTCACTTTACTTTTCACTTATTACAGCATTCTATATTTTTCCTCTAATTTGTTTAAATGAGGATGAAATGGGATAAAACATGAGTAAGAATTAGTTTTGATTTTTGAACCATGGACTCATTGTTCTTAGTGCAACTAGAGTTGGTTATACTTTCCTTGAACCAGGTCTGTTCACTGTGTAAAGGATCGGGCAGGCATTAGTGTTTAGCTGTGTTTGTATATCTTAGCAAATTTGCCTAACAATCTCACCCAAGTCATGACTCCAAAAAAACTGTGTAGATGCAATTTTGTTCATATTTGGTTTTGCTAGACGATCATTCTCAGTTCTATAAGTTTCTGCGCTTTAAAATAATTTATAGAGAAACAAAACTACCAAATAGGTGGCAATTGGTATTTTGGACCCTTTGATCAGTTACAAGTTCTAACGGCAAACCCATCTTCTGTGCACACGTACCTTGATAGTTCCATGTTGTTGTTATGTGGCTCAAATGCTACCATCTTCTCTTTGCAGTGCACATTGGGCAGCAAAAGGCGGGATGGATCAGAAGATCATTATATGGGATCTGCAACGCTCTTCAGTGCGATGCACATGTGATCACGAGGTCAAAACTCCGTTAATGCACACCTCTGTACCTTGCTTTTCTTTAGCGATCAACTCATTTGATTGTTCTTCACTGGACAGGAAGGAGTGACGAGCATCTCATGGTTGGGCACATCTCAGTATGTTGCATCTGGTTGTGTCGATGGAAAGGTGCGAATCTGGGACAGTCTTTCAGGTAGCTGCATTAGAACCTTCAGTGGCCACGCAGATACCATCCAATCTGTTGCTATTTCTGCTGACGGGAACTCCCTTGTATCGGTTTCAGACGATGGCACAGCCCGTGTTTTCTCAATCTCAGAATTTAAATAGAAGGTATCAATATATGGCTTGAGCTTTCCATGTTGTAAAATATTTGAATGCAAGTTTATTAAAAGGTACTGATGATACAACAACATAATGTTGGAGCTGAATTGGATTGACCTTATTTATAGCTCAAGTATCCATGGTTGTAGAGCAAACAAGGAGAGAATCAAAAGATGGTTTCGCGTTATATAGAATGTCATTGAATATGTATGAGTTCGCATGTGCAATTAGCATATATTTATTTGAACTACCACTTGGATTTATGGGCAAATCTTATTGGTGGGATCATTCACTTTTATCCCTATAGATTTCATCCTTGATAAACGACCATTTTTTTTTTTTGATAATTTAGATATCTAATTTTATTGTCCTATTAATTTCGAAGGTGATTGGTTTAGTTTGATGCACATTTTCATCAATCATAAAGGTAAATTAGGAAATGCAAATGGATTTTGAAGGACATCTAGGATAAATGACCATTCACTTGTGTGTGTGT
>JBBPFP010000084.1:2472296-2488117 GCA_037974795.1 Kaempferia galanga
CCTTGTATATTTAATATCAAGTACTTTTTGGATTAATTCTGGGTTAAATTGACCAACCCTTGATATACTGTCAAGCATTGAACCCCTAGAAGTTGATTGTTATTATCTATGTTCCTTGGACTCATAAATAGTTCTAACCTACCCCGAAAGTTGCTTAGGCTTTGACTTGTTTCGGACTTTGTCTGTCACCTATTCCTGATTGTTGACCCTTGGGCCCCACTGCAGGGTCTTCCCCTATTCATCGTATCATATATGATTGAAGTCTCATCTTTAAGATATGAACACTCATCAATATAAGTAGAGAATAACTAATGGTCATTAAGGGAGTAAATCGAAGGGATTTAGACACTGAAAATTAGAATATTTTCACTAGATTGATATTACATTATAGAAACAATAGGACTTGAAATACTTTACTAATTGATCATTCCTCTTTTTTTAAAGAAAAATGATATCAATGTATTTTCTTTGTAATAGATTGATATTCCATTTTGAAATAGTTTAAATTATATTTCTAAATAGGTAAAAAATAACAATCAAATAAATAAATAAATAATAATCAATCAATTTGGCGCAGGAAGTGTTATCGTTGAACAGACGGTCTCAGCTAGCTCCGATATAAGAAAATGCAAAACAAGGATTGGTTGGCTGGAAAACAACAAAAGAAAGTAAAGAAGGAGAATTGCATCTCTGAAGCTATCCTAGGAGAAGGAGAAGAAAAAAAAAAAAAACTAAGCTATGCTTGGAAGAAAATAAAGAAGGTTGGAGAAGATGTGGATGCGTGGAGCAAAGGGTGAAGCCACGTATATACTTATCCGAAGGCGCGCGGGAAAGAGGTGGGAAGTATAAAAATGGAAAAATGAGTGGTGAACTATTGTTAATGCATATATATATATATATAGATATACCGATTTTATTTGACCCAATCTAATTTTAATTTAGCATTTTGTTTTTATCTGATTCATTTATTTATTTTATTAAAAAAATTAATGCTTAATTAAATTTACTATAGATTAATTAAAATAAAGAGCTAGTTACGACCTTAAACGTACATCAGAATAGGATCCAAGGGCGAATGAGGGTTTTTTCATAAATTTGAAATTTGATGTATTTTTTTAAAGAATTCCACAATTTTAAATGCATCGTCATTTGCCGAAATAACAAATATATTTTAAAATTTATTTATTTATTTTAAACGCATACGTCCATTGCTTTCCAAATAAGTAAACGTCCGAAATAGGGCCAGGCGTCAGATCTCTCTCACTTCGCCGCAGGAACGCTTCCTCTCGTGGGTCGGTTTCCGGCGGTAGCTCGGCGAACTTTCCGACGCTGCAGTGGTAAAATTGCTTTGACCTATCTCCTTCGCCCTTTCTCCCACTTTGCGTGCCCAGTAAGTTGTGGAGGTTGATCCTGTCGCTTGATTCAAAACCCTAGGGAGAAAGAGGGAGGAGTGAGAGACGATGCATTCTTTCGGCTACAGGGCGAACGCTGTGGTGACGTTCGCCGTCACCATCTTGGCTGTTACGTGCGCCATGGTCTCCCTCTCAGACAACTTCAATTCTCCCTCGCCGACCGCCGATGTCAAGGTAAGAACTCCCGACTAGTTTCCGGCTAGGCCGTTCGAAGATTAACAAGCCCTTATTTCCCTCGATCCTTCGGGTCTTTGATACATACATCCGACTAGTGTCCCAATATATTCAGTTGCGTGATTGGAACAATAAATTCTATGGAAGTGAAGTTCGATTTTTAACGTTGTCCTATGCTCCTGTGCCTGTTAAAATAAATAGGAATGGTAATTCTATCATCCCAAAATTTTGGCATTTATATATCGATCAAATAAAGATATGTTTTGTTTGAGAATCCCTAGTAATTCATGGGTTTCAATAACTGAATTACAATGGATTATCTTTTTCACTCTAATCCGAATAAGAAGTGAAATTAGACTCCGCAGAAATTCTTTTCTAAGATAGACTTGCGATTCTTTTTCAATGGGAATTGGTTCCAGAGAAGGTTAGTTCAGTATAACAGTATTGCTTAATGTGTTATAGTTTTTCAATAGAAATTAGTCATGACCAATAGGCTGTGTTTCATATTGAGTATTCTTTTATTTCATATGAAACTAATTCCTTTTCAAAATAATTGGAGATATCTCTAGATCCTGAACCATAGGCCTAGATGGTATTCACATCACAAGTCATCCCCTAGATGGACTTGTAAGGTATTGAACTTTTTGTATGGGGTTAAGTCTGGACTAGAGTAAGCAGATGATTAGCTATAAATGTAATATTTCCATATGTGCCTTGATACACCATATTATTTTTTTGTTAATCATTTTACTGTTTTCTCAGTAAAAGTGATGATTTGTCTCTTACTATTTGGCAATACTTCCATTATATGTTTTTATCTTCTTTTTTTTTTTTTACTCTTTCTGTTTCTCAACATTTTTGCTCATTTGTTCTTCTGCAGGTTCTTAATATAAATTGGTTCCAGAAGCAACCAAATGGGAATGATGAGGTGTGCTGTTGTCATGTTTTTATTGTTAATGAAAAATATTGCTTTGCAACTCACTACAATTATAGTATTATACATCTTTCTGCATTCTCTTCTGTGGACAAATGACAGCATTTGCCCTTGCAAGTATGTTTTATAATAGACTGAAACACTGATCTCGATGCAAAATATTTTTTTATCAGCTCTAGACAATTGTGCACCTTTCTCCCTTCAATTCTGTGGAAAAATGAAAATGCTGGCAAGTATGATTTGCAATAGACTAAAAACAACCCTTCTCAGTTTTATAAAATTTTTAAGAGAAGTGTGGAGAAATTTTGTGTGATTTTACTTGAAAGAAAATTTCACATTTTTTTGCAAAATATTTAAGCTTTGGTTGCAAATTCAAAATGTTTCTAAAAGTATCTTAAACTAGTTGATACATATTAGCAACTCTGTCATTACCCACATAGGCAGTTGCTTGAAGATTCTTAAAGAACACCCTTATAGTAATCGTAAGAAATTATTGGTATTTCTATCTTTTTTATATACTTCAACATCTCCAATGACAGTAGCTTTTGTATGGAAACAATAAGCATGAAGACCTTCCCATTTCAAATTTACTCTATTTGAGAAAGAAAGAATGCATATCCAATGAAAATTCCACTAGATTAATTAATATGATAATACCATACAATTTCCTTGCACCATATAGTCGGACTTGCAACGTGTTCTTTTCAGAGAACATCCTAGCGTTAGCACACTAGTTTGATGGATCCATTCATTGAACATTTGCATGAAAATCCATGTTGGCTGGCAACCTAACGCCCAACCCTCACCCTTTTTCATCCGAGCTTGGGACCGGCATTGGCGGGTTTTCCTTGCACCATATACTATTAAATTATTTTTTGGTCACTGCTAATACATCTGGGAGCTAGGGAATGTTTATTATATTGCATTAAATATGGATAGAAAAATCTAACTTCATTTTCTGTTATATTTTCCAGGTCAGCTTAACACTAAACATATCAGCAGATCTTTCATCTCTATTCACGTGGAATACTAAGCAGGTGTGCCTTATAAGCCATAAGTATGTTGTTGGTTATGATAATTAGTAGACACCGGTTCTTGACATATCTAGGTTATCATCCAATTTGTCAATTTTTTTAGGTTAATTGCTTTTAATTATTTTCAAGTGTTGGACATGTTTGGTCCTTTGGAAACTACTTATAAGTAACCGAGCTTGTTGTTTTGTAATTTGCAGTTGTTAAGAATTCTTTTGGTATGCTAAAAGTTAATGTTAATTGGAATGCACTTTTAGTTGTTATAGTAGCAACTTAAATGAACTTATTAGAGTTCCATCTCCTCTTTAACTGTATAACTTATTGAAAATTATTTTCATTCAGAATATTTCACTCATATTTGTAATCATGGACTTTTGCAATTATTAGCAAGAGGGACCCACACAATGCGTTAGATTAGCTTCGTCCTACACTTCTTGATGCCTAAAATGTCATGCACTAGAGAGTACCTATACTTGTTTTATTTTGTTGTAGTCGTCGCCCTCAAATGGCATTTCTAGCTCTTAACTCCAATGTGATCTTTAGCTCACTGTAATTGATGTGCCATATAAGGTTGAAGGCATGTGTTGCAGATAGCTCCAAGATGCTGATCAGTTGTGATAAGCCACACATAATCGGTGCCCCATACTTGACAGTAGACAACGCCATGCTTCTCCACAACATGGGTATCAAGGAATTGGCACAACCCACAATGGGTGCTTTTAAGGGCACAATTGAGGAGATTGGATCACTTGGAGTTCTATCGAAGAAACCTATAGGCAACTATGACTAATTGACAAATGGTGGCAATGGTGATGCTATGCACAGGCAGTCATGACTCATCGAACAGGCCATTGTCAACCTTCGGAACAATGTCAAATGGAGACAAGAGGTTTCTGTGTAAACATCATAAGAAAAAACGCTTGCTGACAACTTTAATGTGTATGTGCACATAAAGGGTTGTCTATAATAATTAATGGAGAGATCATAATTTCATGATAAGTTAGAAAACCAAGTCCAAGACTTATGTTCACAATCTCATTGTTTCTATTTCTTTTTGTTGGACATGAGTGACCTCCGTGCCCATGTTGGTCTATTTGATTTGACTTAATACTCAATTAACGTGGTATAATTTGTGATAATTAGTTGCTTCAGATCTCAAGTAATTGAACATTTAGTGATTCTGTTGCATTGATTTGTTTATTGTCACAATTAGATTCCAACCAGTACATCTAGGTCTATTAAAAAAACGACCTTTGGTTGATGGCAGCCTTGAAGAGACCTTTTGCAATGAGGATGACATTTCCTTGAAGATGACCCTTGCCCACACCTCCTCCTTTAAGTCAGTGAGCTTGGCTGCTCCTCCACCTCTCGCATAAACCTTGGAGATGAAATGAAATTATTAAATTCTTGATTAACAAGCCGGACTAGGCACAAGATGGGACATCCATGCTTCGGCATGTGCTGAACTAGAGGTTCAGCTACCACATGCCATGCTTGCTAGGCATGACCTGTTTAGAGCTGTCTTAGGCCTGATATGACTGCCTAAAGTCTGGTTGACATTTGCTTGAGCCCAAGTACGACCTGTTGACACAACCAATGAGTATATCACAACCTTGGAGTATTATCATCATTAATTTATTAACTACAAACATGAGATTGTGTTATAATGTTTACTTCTCTATTTCACAAAACAACTTTAAGCCGATAGACAAAAATACTCGTTGCACTATTTTCCCCGTCAAATTAAAACCTCAATCATGATAATTTAGTCAAATTTTCAATTAACAAAGAGCATGTATATGTTTTAGAGATTTTTTAAATTTCAACTTTGATGCATAACAATCTAATGAAAATGACAACTATACACCCATCCTGTCAAATTAGTGCCACATTGACTTCTCCAATGGCTTTAAGATTCAAACTAACACTACATGATTGACTGTTTTATGTCAATTGTGTCTCTTTTTACATTATTTTCTTTAAAATTTAAAATATTATTCCTTTCTGGAATTTAGGGCGATTTAAAATATTTCTGTCATCTGCCGAAATGATATAATTTCAGCACTGTTGTGGCAATGAATATGACTATAATAATTAGATTATTGAATTAGAATAATTTTGATGCAGGTTGAAATATAAAAGTGTATTGAGTGCTGGTATGATAAGATACTCATCATCATGATCCATACCCAAGACGAGAGATATTATTACCACCCAACATAACATTTGATTTCTAGCCATAATTTCTCAGCCATGTTTTTTATCGCTGGAGAATGAAATAAGTTTAGGAATGGAAGGAAAAAATAGAGGCTCACCATGAAAAGTGGTAGCACTGAAGACAAACTCTTCCCTTTCTATGAGGAGCACCTCATCATCCTCTCCTAGTTCACGGCGCGTCTCTTCTCTAGTTGGTTTTGGTTGTGCCACTGCCATCCTCCACCTTTGTGGAGTATAGAGGTTGTTTTGCCACAAAAATACAGGGACCACGAGAATAAGGCCTTATGCAAATTCATCCACTGCTGGATGTTCTTGTCATCCTTGAATTAGTTCCTATTGCACTAGCTGTGCCTTTGCTTTTATGGATCTCAGATTGGATGCTCTACTGTTAGATATGTAAGCGGCAGTATGATTGAAAATATCCACAAGAGATCCATTCAGCTTTAGGCATCATCTCTGCCTTTTTTTACAAGAAAATAAGTGTCTTGGGAAGGATATGCCATATGTCAAGCAGAGAGCAGAAGGAGCTAAACCCATGGACTTCAAGTGTTCAGCATGGGTATTCTTAGATATCTTTACACTTGATCAATGTCAGTGCCAATGTCGACTGAAAGTGTCAGTGGCCGACATCGGTATAGTGGAAACAAATGGAGATTTAAGGATCTATGTATATAAAATATGGAAGAGTCCCATTGGGGTTCGTGTAACTATCCTCTCTTAATTGGTACTTGTGAATCTTCACTCTAGACATGAAAAGGTATTATATATATCTTTAAAACTTAGTGGTATAAATATGGAAAGAGGAAACGTTCTTCATGGCAAAAAAGGTGTTATTTAATTACTTTAAGTTTGCACTATTGTTGACACAACATGGATTCTCATTTGAAGGATCTATCTGAGTGGAAAGAGGTTAAGGTTGGATAAATTATGGATGGCAATGTTGGCTCTTCTAATTAAAATTTTGGAATTTTTATAGTCGGTGCATTTAGAAATATCTTCAACCAATATTTTTTGACGAATTTGAAGCCTTTTCATTTTAGATAGCTTGCATGTTAAAGTAATTCACTGTCCCTTTCTAATTTCACTTCAGTTGATATCATTTTCACCATCATTTTCAAAGGTAAAATGTAACTTTAGCATATCATAAAATTTAATTATTTTCATTTTTTGTAGTGTTGAATTCAAAAATAATTATTTTTCGTATAGAATTTTGACTTTTAATATCTCAAATTCTAATTTATGGAAAGATTTGTCATAAAGATATCTTACTATTCAAAAAGAGAATAAAAAAAATAAAGTTGCATCTTTCATATGGTTTTTCTTGATTCAAAACACAGAAGTAACAACTATAAGTGCGGCATCGTTGCTCTGATTTCTGATCCAACATTGCAATCAGAACCTATAGTTGGGATTTGAACATCCACATTTTCCTGTTCATGAAGTTCTTAACACTGAAGAAGGCTCATACGCAAAATTTTTTTAACACCTGGAGAATTAAATATACAATTTGATATTTTTAAACAAATAGAGTTTTATGTGCTGGAAGTGGAATAACTGGTTGTGAACTACAAACTCTTGGTTCCCTGTATAACTTAATAGTAATTACAAAGTACAAACAAATACAACGCCATCCATAACTATATAAACATAACTGCTTACTACACACATAAATAATTGCATGAATAACAAAGTGACTACTCCTACATATTCCATCTATATGCTGTCCATAATATATCACTTATGCAATTCCCTTTCAGGATTTGTTTAGAAATTCATTGACTTTGGTTATGGTTTTTAATTGCAATATCTAGGTGTTTGTCTTTGTAGCGGCTGAATATGAGACACCTCAGAATGCCTTGAATCAGGTGAACATCAATATTTAGATTTACTTGCTGCTTTGATTCCACCATAACTTGAGCAAGGATAATGATTTCTTATCATTCTGTTTGGTTTTACTAGTTTGACTGGTAAAATGAAATAAGCATGTATTTATGCATTATTGTCCAATTATTTTGTGTTTTGAATTGTGTTTTATTGACTCTTACAGCCTGCTCATATCTTGGTATATTCTCTTGAATCTTTTGTATTTGTTGCCTAAGTAGGGTTGGCCCATCATGTGATAATAAGAACATAGCTCATTAAAGTTGAATGACTAGAAGTCACATATCTTTGTCTTTATTTCCATTTTTTTCTTTGTGAGTGAAATTTATTTAAACTGTAATGCTATCAGGGATTATAGTTTGAAATGTATTGTTCATTTCCCTAATTTTCTTGTCTTTCCTGATTAAGTTTTGTTGGGACTGAGATAATCTGATTGGATCACATAGTATGTTTCTGTCACATATTCTCGATGGACAAAAAACTACATATTCCTTAAAGTAACCCCAATTTGCAATTTATTCTGAACATGCTTGTTGAGGAAACAAAATATGGAAAGGTATTCATCATGATTATTTACTTCAAAAAAAAAAAAAATGGTAAAAGGGAAAGACATGTAGACTCACTTATATGAATGTTGTGAGTGGCTAGCTAAGTTGAATTAGCGTTGAACGTGCACAGAGGGGAGGGAGATCAAGTTTTGAGTTTACTTTTAGCTATAATTTCACTGAACCTTTTAGTTAATAAAATTTCTTTTGTCCTTTCAAGTTTTGAGGTTACGTTTAGGTAGCATAATCGACACCCACTAATATTCACCTAATAGTTGTATTAATTTCTAGAATCTTCTCACAAGTAATACAATAATCTATTTGGTGAACTTGCTTTCATGTGTGCTGTTCTTTGCAGTCGTTAATGTCATAAATTCCTCAAATACACTGTGGCAGGTTTCACTTTGGGATGGAATCATACAATCAAAAGAGCATGCTAAATTTTGGATTCATACCACCAACAAGTACCGTTTCACTGACCAGGCAAGAGATGGTCCATTCCCTCTATATTTATATGATACAAGTTTTACTTATGTGCATCGCAATCGCTTCTTCCTCCATATTTTTACTAGTATTGGCTGTTGTTACTCGGTAGGTGGTATTCATCTGTTATTCTATAAATATTTAGAAAAAAAAAGATGTGTGGATGGATTCATAATGGTTATTGACTGACCAAATGCTATTAAATTTGGTAAACATATTCGTCTTTCCCATACAACAACAACCAACAACAACTAAACCTTATCCCACTAGGTGGGATACGTCGTGAGTCTCAAATATTAATACATTGCATACCATGATTAATAACCAGATTGCCTTTAAGCTCTGACCATCGATCTCATCCTTCTTTACCATAGTTTTTTTTTTTCTTTTTGAGTTTTTTCATCCTATGTTTTCAAGAAGCTTCTGTCCAAAGTTATATCCAGATCCTCCTTTATGTGTTTTATCGATTTCATCTCTGCATGAATGTTTCTCTGGTTTCTGTAGCTGAAATGTCCAATTTGAAAGAAACTTCATTGTTTCCAACGAGCAGGAGCAAAGTCCTGAGTCACTCAATTCTTACTTTGATGCTTGACAGCTTGAATTCTTCCTTTCCAATTTCATGCAGGGCAACAACCTCAGAGGCAAGGATTACAACTTGACACTTCACTGGCATATCATGCCGAAGACTGGCAAGATGTTTGCCGACAAAATAGTAATGACGGGATACTACCTTCCTCAGGATTACAAATAGTAAGTGCTTGCGGTTAATTCCTCTAGCCGACTTAATTTAAACATTCGAGAATTTGATATGATGTACGATTCTAACTGCAAGTTTTGCAAAAGGGTAGGAGTTAATGTTGTTGGATTTTCTCTCCTATTCCTGTTATGTAGGCTTTTGTACCTTTTCTCGCCAAGTTTGATTATTGCTTTCTAAAGTCGTTTCTAAAGTATTGAACAGAAGTGAGGTTCACCTTCGTAGCTCATTAACGAAAATAACTAGACCGAAGTGATCGACTATGTACTACTATGTACTATTAGGGACCTTGTTGACTTCCATATATGGTACCAGTGGAATCCGTCATCCTAGTGGTTTTACATGGTCGACTCTATGACAATGTGTAAGGAGGTAAATTGCAAAGTTATAATTGACTAATGCAGAGAAGATTTTTTTCCTCGATTTTGCTGAGATAATAGTAATTTTGCCCCTGCACTAACCAACTTAACTGTACCCAAGGGACTGGTTGACTTCCACAAAAGTTGGGCAGTGAGATGTTAGGAGTCATTGGATCATGTTGGGCCAAGCCGAGGAAGACGACTAGGGAGTCAACCTTAAACTTAATGTTCCAACCAAAAGCCGTCCTGCAAAAATAAAAGTATCATCCTACCAAACAATGAAGTTTATCAAGGATCAAGCAAATCAGAACTTCAAAGTCTAATAGTCCTTATTTATAGCGAGCAAATCTTAAATTTGTAAAATTCATGGATTGATTTGAAAAATGACATTTAAAGGAAAGGCAATTGGGGCATTTTTCTTTATATAAAAGATGTCATTTAAATAAATAAAGATGTCATTTGAATAAATAAAAAGTATGAGATGCCTCCTTAAATTAAATGAAAACTAAGGATGCCATTTGGAAAAAAAAACAATAAAATCAACAAATCCTACTCCAAACTTGCAATGAGATTTGAGAAAGACCAAGCATACTTTAGCCAGCCGGATAGAGCCTGTTGAATCCTCTCCACAATTCTTTTTGTTATCAAATCTTATGCTTCATTGAATTCAAAAAATAAAATAAAATATTTTGCACAGAAGTCACTTATCTACTCCATCCCAACTCTAGCTGCCTGTCCTATGGCTTGCATGCTTCTCATGATTCAACCCAACAAAGCAAAAGCAATAGTCCTCAAAAGCCAACTGCTGACTAAAAGCACTACTCAATCTCCCAACAACGCCTGCAACATCTGGCTTGTGGAATAAAGTTTCCAGAACATATTCGTATTTTACAATAAGAAAAGCTCACAACTTAAAGTTACATAATTCTAAAAATAATGTAATTTTTAAATTTCTTATTATTATTTTTATTTTACCCCTCTCCCTAACAGCCAATCAAATTTGGCTTTTTCCAAAGAGGATAGTGTTGGTTTTGAAAATATAACGCCGCAGCATTGTAATACAATCAAAATTATATTATAATATTGATTACCTAATTTTAAAACTATAAAATAATATAATCTGGATTATAAGGCCAATAACATATAATCTATTACATTTCAAATTTAATATTAACTAAAATTTAAAAATTAAATATACTGCTAATCCATTTCTTGCACCAATCGATCACTGATGCCTCTATCGTTGTCGCCGGCCGTTTGCCGTTGCTGTCCATCACCGATAGAAGTCACATGATATTTTTATCATTGTATAATAATATGAATTATATTCCTTATAAAAAATAATGGACACCAAATAAAAGAATATAATTACGTTGGTAATCAAAGATTATATAAATAATATACAATTTTTTTATCAAACATATAATACAATATTAATTACATTACATTACAAAATTTATTATATTACAAATTTAATTATATTATCTCTAACTAAACATAACTTAAAATCAATTCTAATTTTTGAAAAGTAAAATCATAGTGATGTTGATTTTGAATCGTAAGACTGTAGTAGTGCTGTTAAATCAAACATCACATTGATTGAGAAGGGATAAAATGAAAAATAAATATGCATTTTAAGAAATCTAAAAGTTAAATACAATTTTAAATGCACCCTTTGCCGTAAAGGTAGCCAATCTTCTTCCATATCCTTTTATAGTTTCTCCGTGCTTTATCTCGGTAGCACAAAGACCCAGGGAATTAAAACAGAAAAATTAAAGCTGAAACAAGTTGATGATGAGAAACTGTAACGCAAAGGCATGTGAATGCATGATGGTCTGCATTCACAAGGAGTTAGACAAATTGATGGCGCTGCTCGAGAGGAGTGAAAAAAGTAAAAACTAAACTCAAATGATTCCACTCCAGGCCTATTGGGACGCAGAAAGGGAGAGTTTTCTGCAAAGCCAATCATGAGAGAGAGAGAGAGAGAGAGAGTGTGTGTGTGTGCTGGATCAACCAACGGAACCATCTGCAGAAGTTTTTCTGCTGCAAAGAAGATATCCTCCTCCTGTCACATAAAATATCACAGTTTTAAAACATTGAGAGAAAAAAAAAAAATACTGGAGCTCTAAAGTTCTGAAGAAAATGGAATCAAGTTCGTGAACAAATTTAATGTTAGAATTGGTAAAAAAATTATTTATATCCGTTCAATATACCAAAATCAATTAGATGAACAAAATTGACATGTATTTGGTTCATTAGAACGATACTCACCCACGCTCAATAACATCTCAAGCACAATCAAGCACAAGTTCAAAGTAATTCAACAATTTGATTTATTTTATACTCAATTTAACTTAATTCAACTGCCTTATTAAATAAACTTAACCAACAGGCTCAGACTCCTTTAGAGCCCTAGCTGTATAACATCAATGCAGCATTAATTCCACATCAAGAGCTATCACATGAGAATACCAAGCTCCCTGCCAACTAGTAAATGTCAATCTTTAATTTTACCAAATGAAAGCTTTGAAAATCCAGGTCCACCAACCTACAGAGGGAGGATGCTGGAGCAAAGTTTAAGGCAGTGGCAACTGGCACAAATAAAGTCCTTTGAATGGAGAAGAGTCGCAGGATTTAAATGTTCTGAACAAACGCTTGGTACCGTGTCTCGTATGAAATCCACATAGGCAAACAAGCAAGTAAATTTCAAAAAGGACTCAGCTAATTTTGAGCACTGTGGGGAGTTTTATGCTTTTCTCAATTTATGACAAGGGGCAAGTTAGTAATGCATCAGAATAGCAGAATAAATAAGGCTTAGAACAGATTTTAAAAATAAGTAAACGAATGAATAATGATCTTCAGAACTCCTTCAATGCCAGCTTCCCAACAACCATAACAGAAGACAACAAACTGCTTTTGATTCATTTGTTACCAACTGGTTATGTTGCAATAAACGCACAACAACTGCTCTAAATTTTAACCTACTGGTTGTATTGCAATCAAAGGATATGCCACACAGAATGCTAGGAACCATGAAATCAAAACATGTCAAAGTTCAACAACCTCAAAGAAAAAAAAACCTGATACGATATGAAAAGAAAGCAACGCATCAGTTTGTTGAGAAAAAAAAAAATCAAAAGAAGAATTTTCAGTATGAAGAATAACCAATTCTCAATAAGAATTAAGGCTTAACCAAATTCTTTCTTTCTGAACATCGAACAAAAGGCCTCTTGCTTGCTCATCAATGTCTGAGAAGCGACTACATCAATAGGGAACTACACATAAATTGCAAAACAAAGATAACGATAAGATAAAGTTAGATGAATGATAGTTATTTCAGGAACATGAGTTGTACACACACCTTGATAGATGAATCCATAGTGACAACTGAATTTTCATTAGTGATAATTGGAAAATGTAGGATAACACTATGAATGAATGAAAATTGTGTCGCCAAAAGTTGGAAGAGATGAGAAATACCGCCAACCGGTATTTCCCAAAATTAGAGTAATACATAAATCTTGCTGTCCATATGTAAGATAGAAAAGTCAGTCTCAAATATTGCCATTGTACAGTCTAAATTGAAGAGAGAAGAAAGAACAATTGGAATTACTTCAGATAAATTGATAAGATGAATTTTGGATGCATTAGTAGAATAGCTTAAACAAAATAAATAAACAGTCAATACACACTAATTTCTCTGCTGCACAATCTAGGCAATTTCATGATAGTAGAATCTTCACTAATATGACAAAGAAATATGTCAACATAACGCAGTTCCCATGGAGGATGGGCTCCAAGAGTAGGCACAAAACCTGCTACTTAAAGGACTTCAATAAATGTAAAAAATGGAACGTCAAATAAGGATAAGTTGTGAGAATATAAATGTTGACTACTGCACATAATTCAGTTCAACAAGTTTGAAAATCAACTATCAAACTTAATCTGAATAATTCATAGATGACATCAGAGAAGCAAACTGATTTATATAAACAAGAACTTAGTTTACTATATTGCACACTTGCCCAGGGTGATATGACTTACATGTATTCAGATTGTCTATGAAATGCAAAATCCTACATCATAGAGATATGACAAATAAAGATCTTACAAGAATATGCACAAGAATCAAACATTTTGATGATGAACTGACATACAGCCAGTAGAAAGCCTTTTTTTTTGTCAATGCAAGTATACAGATATAGAAACATAAAATAATGAGTAAAGAAATAATAATAAAAAATACTGCAAACATCAAATCCTTATTTGAAGTGTGATAAATTACAGTTAAAGTTCAGAAATATATTGCATTTTCCATGACATACAATCATCAAAGTCCAAACTACTTGTACAATCCAATAAAGCATTTTGCTGCTGTTCATACCTACAAATATAATTCAACCCCACCAAAAGTTCACAAATAACGGCTTCTATCTTCTGCCTATCAGCAAAATATATAGTCTGAAGCAATAGAACATTGGCCCTCGATATTATTTGTTGTTGCTCGAAGTTCCTCTCAGTTTGCCAACGGATCATATCATGAGCCATAGGAGAGAGCCAACTTAAAATTTCATCAAGTGCTTCCTTCCAATCATGTGCAAGAGGAGCATCATATATTGCTAGATTCTTCATATACGACTTGAGACTCTTTCTAAGGGAAGCTCTTAAACTGGAAGGCAACATCTGGTATAAATCATCCCTCGCATCCTCCCCAACCAAATGTGGATACTTTAGTAACTTCTCTATGATAATTATGATGTTTGAATAATGCAAGGCAAGAGCTGAACCACCTACCATAGAGGGTGTGGCTAACCTTGTTATTTTAGTCATTGGGCCAAATTTGGACCTCTTCCTACTCATATTCGGCAACAGTTGACTGTTAAATGAAACCAAAGACCCATATGTTGGTCTACTGAGGCAGCTCTCATTCTCAAATTGCTCAATATCCTCTCTCAATTCAACAGAGCTGCCTAAACTTAGACATTCCATGAAAAATCTACCGGGACTCGCTCCACAATTGAGTCTGGTGCCTTCGCTCCTGAAATTAGCACTATTGACTGAATCAAGGGCCAAATTTGGAAGCTGTCCAGATTTGCTATCTAGAAAACCTGATCTTAGGGAACCTGAATGAACTGGGTGATGAGTGGAGGTAAAGATTTCGCTTGAAATCTGACAACTTAGGTCAGTAATTAGGCAATCCAAGCTGCCAATTGTCTCCCCAAACACAAGGCATATCCGGGAGTGAATGGTGCAGACAGCCCGGGCAAGGATGAGGACGACCTTATCGTAAGTCTGATTCCACAGTGAGGAATCGCATAGATGCTTCACATCATGCCGCTGCCATTGGATTTTCTGGTCAAAGGCTCGACGGCTCTCGTTGTGAATCGGGTTTTGATCGATCTTCTTGGTGGCATTCTCAAGCTCCGTGAGGACCTCCAGCTCGGCATAAAGAGCAGAAGTAGAGGAGACAAAGCGCCCCATCTTGCGGATGGTCCTGTCCATGTCCTTGGAGAGGAAACCAAGGCTGGAAGGATCGATGCGGCCGGCGAGGAGGTCGGAGTAGACGTGCTCGAAGCCAAGGAGAGCAGGGTGGGCACAACGGCGGCCCAGGCGGGAGGCTACGGCAGCGATGCCGTTGAGATCGTCCAGTTTCTCGGCTAGGGCGAGGGCTAGGAGGAAGGTGTTGTCGGACGAGATGAGATGGCGCACACCGGGGGACGCTAGTGCCTGGGAGCGGAACCGCACCATCTCAGGTTCAGAAAGGGAGTGGTAAAGGCTAACGGCACGGGACATGGCGCTGGCGACCTCGAAGGAGAGGATCCCGACTGTGGCGGGAGAAGGCGGCGACTTGGAGATGCCACTCTTCTTCTGCTTCTTTTTCGCCCCGGCGGAGGCCGTCGTAACGGAGGTCCGCATCTTGTGATCACAGGCCTCCGCTACCATCAACAAGTACTGGTTTTTCCAAGATCGAGCATACCCTCTACAAAAAAGAAGAAGAAGAAATTTAATCAAAACGACCGTAAACAACAAC
>JBBPFP010000084.1:2490384-2503340 GCA_037974795.1 Kaempferia galanga
CGGGGACTTTGCTTATCCCCCGTCTTTAGAACTTACTTGTGACATACCTTATGAGCAAGCTCATAAAAAAATTAAATCAAGTTTAAATAATTATTTTAACAGTTTAATTTATTTTAAGCTCAACGTCGATGATTTATTAACCGTCCTAATGGTGCCAGGTCACTCCGAGTGTTTTCCTCCGTAATTTTATTTTGAAGGTGGCACGGCGCTGCGAGGGTTCGGCAACCGACGCCATGGCCAAGGCGCTCGTTCCTGGTTTCGGCCCAACCGATCGCGCCAATGTTATGGGCCAGTTATGCGCGTTGCGTGCGTGACACGGCAACGGGTAGCGGATTGGATCTGTCGAGTTGGGATTCAAATTGCGTTTGGGAGGAAGCTGGCCGTGTATTTCAGAGAAGCGACGACCATGTCCTCCCCCGCCGCTGCCGGCAGTGCCACCGAGAAGCGCTACTTCTGCCACCAATGCAGCCGGACCTTCATCGCGACCGCCGCCGATGGCACCGGCCTCATCTGCGCCCATTGCCATGGCGACTTCATTGAAGAGTTCGACCTCCCTTACCCCGATTATAACCCTAACCCTAGCCCCAATCCTGATCCTGATTCCGATCCCGACTTGCGCTTCTCCATCGACGATTCGGACGCATTCTCCGCCATACCGTCGCTTCTCTCCGCCCTCATCGACCTCGCCGCCGCTGATCCCAGTCCCGCAGTCGAGAATCCGTCCGCTGACGTCGACGGTTCGCCGAACAGCCCCGTCTCCGTCCTCAGGGGCCTTCTCCAGACCCTTTCCCTCGGCGGACTCCCCGGTGCCCACGAAGGGCGAACCTTCGTGGGCAACATTGGCGACTATTTCGTTGGCCCGGGGTTGGAGCAGCTGATCCAGCAATTGGCCGAGGACGATCCCAACCGTTACGGCGCACCGCCGGCATCCAAGGATTCCGTGGGGTCCCTTCCGGACGTCAAGATCACGGAGGGATTGTTGGGGCCGGACGAGTCCCAGTGCTCGGTTTGCATGGACTCTTTTGAGACGGGTGTAATAGGTAAGAAGATGCCATGCCGTCACATCTACCACAAGGAATGCATCCTTCCATGGCTCGAGCTGCACAACTCATGCCCTGTTTGTCGATATGAGCTGCCTACGGATGATCCTGATTATGAACGTCGCAAGTTGCCTCAATCCAATCGAGTTGATGAAGGTACTTCGTTAATCGGTGGCGCTATGGATGGGGAACCTGAAGCTGAAGGAAGTTCATCCGTGCAGACTCAGGAGTCTGGTGGTAATGGGGATCCTTTGTCAGAGACCCATTGATTTGAACGTATGTTTCTTTAGTTTGAGTTAGATTATTTGGTTTTCCTTTGCTATTTTAAGTTTTTCAAGCATTATTTGGATATTGTCTCCACATTCATGCCTTGATTTACAATCAAAATGCATAGATCTTGCACCTGAAATTCTATCTTCTGCAAAGCAATTTTTTATGCATTTGGGACGTTGCTGTTGGGAGAAACATTAGGCAGATGTGCATTAAGGAGTAACATGAAATTAGGCTTTTTACTAGCAGAATACATTACTTTGACCTACATTTCTCATGATGATATCACACTCATTTAGCTTTTTTATGATCTCCACATTCATGCAAAGCATAAATCTTCCTCCTGAAATTGGTCTTTTCAAGACAAAGATTTGTACATTTAGGAAGTTGATGTTGGGAGAAACATTAGCAGAAGTGCATTAAAGACTAATGTGAAGTTAGGCTTTCTACTAGTGAATACATTACTTTGACCTACATTTCACATGATGATATCACTCTTTTTGCTTATTTATGGTGGTCTCCATGTAAGAAAAAATCAAAAACGATTCACAGCTGTTAATTAGAAAGATCTATGTTGCGATTGTGAGGTATGGTCAGATAAGTTGTTACACCTTAATCCACATTATGTAATCTTAGAAATCAGGAGCATAATAGAACGGTTGAAGAAGTGTACATTCAAAATTACCAACACTATTAAAACATTTTAAAGTTTAAAAAGGTGAGTTCAAGTTTTATGGTCTTGAGAAAATGATATTACATAGAGCTATGCATATTTCTTCTCCAACCAAATCCTTTGGTGCCATAGATTCTTAGGTTAGCAAGCTTCTATGTGGCATGTGTGTGTATATATGAACAGTGTTTAGTTTGTCCACATGAACACTTGCAATAGAACTATTATCCTACATTTTGTAGACATGTGATGCTAAATGTTTTGTCCTTTATGCATGGTGTTAAGACAAATTAGCAGTTGAAAACTTCTACTATCCGTGTGGTGATAGTTCTAGAGAGTCCAATAAAAAGGTCGTTGAAAAATTGGCTCTCGTTGTTGATTAAGGGCTCATCTTTTTATTGAGTTACACTGAGCCTTGGTGAGTCCGTCAAACTTAAGCCCTATTGTGGCACCTTAAATTTAATCCTATTAACCTAGTGGTAAATTTGTATTGTTTTGTAGGTTTATCTATGAGTTAAATATGATTAAGGTGGGTCTAATTACATTGTTCAGGTAAATGAGGTCCAATAAATCTGAAATGTGAGCAGAAAAGAGAGGCAGCATGAATAGAGATCATAGATGGACCAGAATAAAAAAATCCAGTAGAGTACGAGACTGGAAAAGTTGAAAGGGATGAAATATATTGTTATGAGAGAGGGTTATTAAAGGATATATATGAAGAAATCAACATAAAGTCCTATAACTATGATACCTAATGCAGTACTAAACTCACAACACAAAAATTAATAACTTTGATAACCAAATAATTCAAACTCTCTAAAGCTAGCATAGATATTATCCATGCAAACTTCCTACATAAGTTAGAAAAAAGTCTTGTGAAACACCAAATAGAAATGACTAGCTAGTTTGATGATGATGTAGGCAAAAACAGGTTACTAGTCTATGGCTTTTAGACGCAAGTCTTTGGATTGATCACCAAAGATTGACAACTGAACCAAAGTTGACATCTCCAAGAGAAGATCTTTAAAGATGAAATTAGTGATGATTGTTTAAGTACTCGATGACAACTTCCTTAAACCTCCTTAAAACTATTGATAGCGTAGGATTCTAAAATTTTTGAGGGTGATATGCAATTTGTGAGTGGGTGCAGAGTGAAACAATAGAATAGGATCCCATCATTTACTCTTGAAATAATCAATTAATTCCGGGAGAGAGCTGGAAGGATGATATGGCAATAACAATAGAATAGGGTTCTATTGACTACCATTGAATGAATGAATTAATATCATAAGAGAGACTAAAATCCTAATATACTGTTAAGAGACGAGGATATCTGAGAGAAATGTAATTCAGTTCTGACATCAACTGGGATAGAGGATACTAGAGACAACCAACTAGATTTCTCCACTGTTTGTTTCTGCTGTCATTACAAGTTGTGTTCCCAATTGTCAAAGGAAGAGTATTGCTGCCAAGGATGAAAGAAAAGGAAGGGGAGGATAATGAGGGTTGAGCTTAAGGTACCTACATGAACCTCCCTCCGTATCCGTGGAGCCAGCACTGGGGGGCTGTTAAGCTAGCGGATTTACTTTTATGAAAAAAAGGATAACAGAAATAGGGAGTTAGGAATAAATTTAATAGAGAAACAAGTTGAAAAGGAATAATTGGATCAGTGAATTATGAGTGGTACATGTCTATGAACATATTTTTAACTATAAAACTACCAATTGTCGTTTCATATTGCACCTATACATGGACTACGTCCCTATTCTTAGAGTGTGACCTTTGATTAATGTGATATGCAGGTTTGTGGTCCACCCACATACAGGATTTGAATCGAAATTACTTTTTCGTCACATATACTATAAGAATTCAAGTTACATAGGTGCCACCTTGCTGAAGGTAATCACTAAGCTTCATTTTATCTGCTCAAAAGTCTCACCTTGTATGACTATGCCTAGGTACTTATGTCATAGCTTGAGCGCCTGGTGACAACACTATGATATCAATTTAATTAGTTCACATGTAATAACAAAAATAATTTTTGCACATTGTAAAATTATTTGTGGAACCAACCATTCTTGCTTAAGTTGATGTAATTTCAATGACATGGATAATACACAACAAATGCAATTATGCATTTCATTAATGAGAATTTCTACTAATGTGTACATTTTTTTGGATGGGTGTTTGTTTATTCTGCAATGTGATTGATCAGAGTAGAGTTATCGTCATAAGGATGCTCGAGAACTCACAAATTGGCTTCCTTCTTTGCGATGACTGTTAACTTTGTTTGCTCATATACTGTCAAACCAATTCTTCAAATCAGTTGGAGATTTTTGTTAGACACATTTATGTTTACATTTTGTTGAGATCGTGCTGCAACAATAGCGGTCAACCACAAAGAAGAAACTGAAGAGGAAGAAGAATCGAGAGGAGAGAAGACGAAGAGAAGTTTTATCGTTGTTTAGCAATGTGCCTACTCCAAAAACGGTCAAGAAATCTCCATTAGAATCAGGTTTAGAGTTACAATGATCGTATTTATACAACCTAAGCAATATATATTATTTTGGACCAAAAAAATACCATGTAAACCTAAAAACTTGCAACTTTCGGCGCCTACAGCATGGGGCACGAGTGCACCTAGGTGCGCCCGTGTCACAGGCATGTTCGTTTCCTCCGACCCAAACACGGCTAGGCCATGTCTGGTGGCACGACAGTGCCCGTGCCTTCAGAAGCTGACACGGCACGATCGTGCCTCCCCTAACATGCCCATGCCCTCAACGGCTGACACAGTCTGGTTGTGCCTCTTGGCACGATCATGCCCCATGTCAGCCAAATACGAGCCATCTTCAACAATCTCCACTTTGGCGAGTATCCACTCCTTAGGAAAGCCATGAGCATTTGAGAAGAACTCTACCTGGAACGCCGAGTCTAGGTTGCCTCTCTCTAGCAACTAGAGAAATGAATCAAGTACAAGTAATGCTTGAACTTCTGTACTAACTACCTTGTCAACATATCTGCAACGTTTTCAAAAGTGTGGACCTTCTCAAGTAGTATTTCAGAAGTGTGGATTTTTTCATGTAAGTCATACTCACATCATGTAGGAGTCAAAACACTTGTGCCACTGTTTTAGAGATTGCTTTAGCCCATAAAGTCACTTCTTCAATTTATAGACTAAGTGACCTTGCACAGACTAACTAAAACCTTGTGGTTGTAACATGTAAATTTGCTCCTGCAAATCACCATGAAGAAACGCTACCAAGCCTTGAACTTCTTCTCCTTTTCTAAGATAACTTTTTTTTTTGTATACCCACTTACATCCTATAGCCCTCTTCCCTTCAGGAAGTTCTACTAGGTCCCATGTTTGATTCTTATGTAAAAACTCTATCTCCTCCACCGTAGCACCCATCGACTTGTCCTTCTCTAAGCTGGGTGCAGCCTCCTAAAAAGTGGTGGGATCTCTGCTACTAGTGATAAGTGCATAAGATACCAAGTCATACCTAGTAAGTGGTTTGATTGTGCTTGTGGTCCTCTCTGTGGCTCTAATCTGATACTCCATGTGCTTTGAGCTAATTTCATCAAGATCATGAGTTTCTAACTCCACCTGCACAACATCCTTCTCTTTGCTACAGTTTTCTAGTACTTGTTTTTATTCACCCTGAATACACTATAAAGTGACTCTTTCATAAAATATCACATCACTACTGATCACCACTTTGTTTGTCTTCATATCCCCAAGCTTGGAGCCTTTCACTCCTTTCTGCAGAAAAATACACTGTCTAGACTTCGCATCCAGCTTTGATATGTCCTCACTAAAAACATGCATCCCCAGAGTTATGAATGAACATAATCTAGAATTCCCTCCGTCTTATGTGTGGTTGTCTTGAATTGCACCTTGATTTGTTTTCCAAGAACACAACTTGTAGAAGTCAAGTCTCCCTTCAATAAACCTTTTCTATGAAGCTCCGGCATCCTGCGCTCACTCGTATAACCCAGCTGCATATGCCACAAAACTGTACTGTTGGATTTAGATTATACAATAGCCGCTCCACCTACAACTGTGGTACCGAGCAATTTATAGATGTTCCTTGTTAGTTTATATCCCTTCATCAAAAGCACCTTTACTAAACTTCATTACTTCGCCCGCAGATGTGTAATAACAACCGCTACCATCCGGCATGCCTGATGAAATTAGATTCTTCCTCAGATCTGATCCATGTCAAATATCACCTAACATTTTTTTTTATCACACCATCAAACATCTTTATTTTGACACTCTATTCCAATCACTCTATGCATCGGTACCCATCAGAACAGAGCTAGAATTCACCAACCTGTAGGTGTCGAACCAATCCTTGTTAAGCATCATGTGATAAGAGCATGTTGAATCCAAGATCCAAGAATCTGACATGTCTGCTAGCTGGCACAATCGTGCCCTGTATCGGCTAAATATGAGCCATCTTCAACACCTCTGCTAGCTGTAAAAGAAACTGTTGGTTTTTGAGTTCTGACTTGTTAAACGGCTTAAGTTAGGAATTTACAGAAATGTGCCTGGTTAGTTCATCCGTCTTGGAGTGCTCCCTTCGGCCTGATTATTTGGATGGATTACGTTAAAGAGGGGGACAAGAAGTGGAATGGGGAGGGAACACAAAAAGAACATTGGTGATTACTACTTTTTCATTTGAAAAGCTTCTTCTTTTCTTTACTCCTCCCCTCTTATCTTGCATTCATCCACTCAATTAAACACTGTCTGAGCATAGTTCTTTTACTGATGTTTTCATGGTTTTCATTAGACCTCATTACTTAATGTCACAGAATCTTCTTATATCGGAGTCTTATCACTGTCATCTACATCTGTCTTATCTACATGTTTTCTTGCTCAATTTATTTTGCTTGCCCATTTTAGCTGTGTTCTACTCATTTTGCTAATCCACTTTGTTGGGCACACTTAGCTCATTCCACATTAACTTCCTAACACACTGGACTTTCTCTACTCAATTACTCTACCAATATTTTTGACGCAATGTCAGAAATAGACTGATATGGCAGGAGATCGATTCGGATATATTATGATTCTTCTCCGACATGAGCTTGGAAGATTCAAAGTAATAGCACAAGCGGTGCAGTAGGTGATTGAAGACTAATCATTTTTGTCACTGTTGGAACATTTGGAGTTTGCACAAGAAGCTTGTTTTTAGGATAATTTTTCGATGTAGCAGAAACCAAAAAGTTTCAAGTGTTCTTACTCTGTGACGAAGTTGAGTGGAGGTCAATATTGTGGCGTGCTAGCATATGACTGGAAGGTTCAATGAATTGGCTATCTGTTCTATCTTTGGTAATTCTCGGGGTAGAGCTGGAAGGATCAGTAGGAAAGGATATCACCACGGAAATGGGGGCATTTGAAATCTGAAAAATTTCACCAACAGCAAGGGTATATGGAACATTTCTATAAGAACTAGATGACCGATTGCAACACCTCGCCGAGGGAGGATATTTTGGTTGCGAATTGGCTAGTTAAGGAAGCAATGAGAATGAGATGTAAGAGATTGTCGTCGAGGATGACAATCTCTTACATCTCGGATTCGAAATCAATAAGTGAATACAAGGAAAAACATTAGTTCAGCACTCATTTTGTGGCTGTTCAACCCTTCTAGGTTCTGTGTTCAACCTTTCGAGGTTCTGATCACTCATCTTTTTCTTTGTTTGATTTTCAAAATCTCTCATTATCCTTTTTTTTACCTCCTTTCTTGTCGCTATTCAACCTTTCTAGATTCTGTTCATACAAATCTTCAACGACCATGCTTCGTCAGAATGTTTCTCCATTTGAACTTCAAGTTTAATCTTTTGTCTACCATATTTAACCAAGCAACTGCGTTGTTTGAGTTGACTGTTGAAAGACCAATCTGTTCTTCCCTTTCGCTGACTTTGAGTTCTTTAAAAATAGAGGGCTCTTCTCTGCTTTCCTGGCTCTTTTGCCCTCCTCTGCTCCGCCAATATGAAGCTGGAGAAACAGAGCAGCAGCCGAGGGGTCCAATGCAGGAAGGGACGCTCCTCTTTTGCCTTCCTCATCTGCTTCCGCCGATCTCCAGTCTACGATTCTGACGGGCCGGCTCATGTTGCCGACTGCAACCGCTCATGGCGCTTGTTCTGCTTCTCGTTCCGAACGAAGAAGACGAAGAAGAAGAGGAGCAGAAAGAAGGCCGTCCAGGCCCACGCTCCGGCCAAAGTCGGGTTCAAACCACTCCCGGCCGCAGATGAGAGCAAGGTAACCTCCCTTCTCGTCTTCAATTAATTTATTCCTTGACGCCGGATGGAAATCTCTGCTACCGCCGGAAGTGATGATCTGCTTCCGGAGGTGGATCATTAGGCACGTGCTCTGCACGTTGGAGACCGTTTTGTTTGTTTCTTTATTAGGGCTGACGGGGTATTCCACGTCGGACCAAGCTTCCGCGGGCCCACCGGAAAAATCTTGTTTTTATTAGACTTACCGCGAAGAAAATTTTCGTGGAATTAATTATATATTTTCTTTTTTATAAATTAAAAAAAAAATAGTGAGATAGAGAGCGCGCGCAGTTAAAAGATCTTTAACTTGATTTCTTTCTCACAAATTAACATACGAGTTTGCGTCGGTTAGGATCGAGATGTCTATAACAATAATGGCAGCGACATTGGCGATAGCAAGCAACTAGCCGAAAGGAGGAGAGCCTCAAGTAACGACCAAGCTCGGAGTAGTCAGAATCATCACTTTACTCGAGCTCGAGCTCGATCCAACTCCGAGATAAATGATTCAAAACTACCCAGGAACATTGCAAGTCGAATTGGCAAGTTGGATCCATCTATTGGGACTGGGATTATGGCAGTCACTTTCGCCGTCATGGTGTTTGTAGGTCGGAGCGCAGCTATAGTTTGCTTGTGTTCATTCTTGTACATATTTTGATTAGTAAGAATGTCATCGTCTAAAAATAAAGAGGGAATAATCGATATGGATCCAGCTGAATACAAGAATTGAGTGATTTCGAAAGGTTTGCTTTAAAGAAATGGTCCGAATCCATCAAATATTGCTCATTGCTAGAGATAAAATCTCTCCTTTTTTTTCCTTTTAAAGATTTTGCTTATATGGTGTGACGAGAGTATATTTTTTGTACACAGGCCACAAGAAACAATGGATCGAATATAGAATCAAGAATAATTTGAAGAGTAAACTTAATTGTATAATATTTTTAAGAATTCAATTTGTTATTATCTTTTTAAGAAATAAGTTTGTACGATGTATTGTCAAATTATACTTGATCCGGTATGGTTATGAAGTCCACGTGGAAGATGACATGGAGGCTAGCAAAGCGCCACGTGGTACGTGAAGAGGAGCCAGCCTGGTGCTACGTGGCAAAATGCAAGGTGAGGTGGGTTATCCTAAGGGATGAAATTTTCCAAGTGAGCTTAAGTCCCCTCACCAGGCCGGACAAACGGGCTTGGGAGTTAGCAACCGGACAGGCTAAGCGGAATTGCAGCCCGGCAGTCAGGGATATCCGATCGGCCAGCGTTCACCCACTTGTTCACCCCGTTCGCCCATATCAGCACTTCAACCCATCATCCAACCAGTGATATATAAAGGTCAGTTCAGTTAGATCTTGCAACCAGCATCACCGGAGAACAATTAAGCTCAGAAATCAGACCTTCAGAGAAGTATTCCCGGACGCGTGAGCGATTCGGTCGACTTAGATTAACCACCCACATCTTGCAGAATGATCTCAGAGCTCCGCTCGGCTAGCCGGATATTCAAGCTCCGCTCACTCGCTCGACACGACATGCCCAACCGTGGTCAGACAATAGACTGCCGTGTATGGAACACGATGCAGATCTCTAACACGCGTCACGAGGCAACGTACCTGTTGCAGCCAGGCGTTTGAGCATACGTGGCATCCCACCATGGGTTGGTGTCACACGTGACAGCCCGTCATTGGCTAAAATACGTCACCGCACATGCTAGATGACGGAAGCCCGCTATAAATAGAGATCCTCGGTACTTGTGACAAATAAATGAATCCACACATTTCCCAAAGTAGCGTATTCCTGAATACCTTGCACAGTTCTTTTACTGTTCGTTCGGTTAGAATCGTTACTGACTTGAGCGTCGGAGTACCAAATAAGAGGACCTCGTCCCCTGTTTGGTGGTTAATGCTCTGTTGGTCTATGTGATTACTTTCAGGCTTCGAACGGACGAACGAAAGCACTTGTCTTTCTCTCTCATTCGCCAGCTCAGCTCTGCTCCAGTTTAGCTTGTCTCCTCGCCACCTCGGTTTACAAGGCACCAGCTCAGTCTTCGTCAGCCATACAGTCAGCCGTGTTCTCAGTTGTCCATCGGATCGGACTCAGGTAGGATCAATAACCTAGGTGAACGGGTAAACCTGTGAATAAATCACATTTAATTACAATCAGGTTACGATCTCAATCCACCAATAAATAAATTATAGATCATCTCCCATTCTATAAATTTGTTGACCAAATATCTAGCCCACCAATTTACAGATCCAGTCAAACAGCACATGAACATGGTGCGTGATTTGGGACGCTTCCCCTGCTCCTCCGTTCTCAAACACGATGCACGATCCTGCATCGATCACCACCGCGTCACCTGGCCGTCATCGTTAATCCCTTCCCTGTTCTATACTCGTACGTTGAAAGAGCATCGCCCACCGGAAGACGACGAAGACAACTCAGAAACCACCACCAAAGTCAACATCAACAAACTCAAGAGAATAATCTTCGCCCAAAGCCACTGCATGCGTCACCATGAAGGCAGCATGACGACGAGGGCCGAAGGCGACAACTTTATGGCAGAAGAAATCAAAGCACTCGATGCAGCAGCACCGTTGGGTCTGTCTGGACCCGTTTCAGTACGCAACAAAAGTCTCAGGAAAGGAAAGGGAAGAAAAACCGATGGAACAGGGCAGCTCCAGCTTCCTATAAGAGCCCCATCGCCCACCGTCTTCAATTCCTCAACCACACCTCATGGCTGATACAGACAACAACTCCTCCTCTCTGCGGAAGCCACGGCACGTGGCCAGGAAGTTCCAGGCGCGGCCGCAGCGCGAAGGCGACGGTGCCGTCGTCCGGAGAACCATTGGAAGGTTATTGATTGATTTATCTATCACTGCAATTTCACATCTTAATTTACAGTCACCAATTGCTTCCCCTCTTTCTGCTTCAGGTTTGAGTTGAGGTACTTCGACCCTTTCCTTGTTCTGGATGAGTTCTCAGGTGAGTTCTTCGATCGATCGGCTGGCATTCCGTGTCGGAAATCTCATAACAACTGAAGCTTAATTCTTCTGTGCTACAGTTTGTGCTCCTGCTGGATTCCCTGACCATCCTCATCGAGGTAGATGCATATACATATATATCCACTGATCGGTTCTGAAATTTGCATCCATTTTAAACTCAGAACTGAAATTTTTGCTTCCCCCTTTTCGATATTTCAGGCTTTGAGACTGTCACTTACATGCTAGAGGTAAATCATTCTCCCTATCTTTTGATGCTTATTACTGATATCAAAATAGAGCCATCAGTTTGTTGATCTTTCACAATCATGCAGTAGGTAGTATTGACCATGTAAAAAATCTCAGGGAGCAGTGACACATGAAGACTTTGAAGGCCACAAGGGAACGATAAAGGCCGGCGACCTGCAGTGGATGACCGCCGGCAGGGGAATTGTGCACTCTGAGATGCCTGCGGCGCAAGGGGTCGCCAAGGGGTTGCAGCTTTGGGTCAATCTCTCTTCCAGGAACAAAATGTGAGTCCTGTTTCTGAACAAATTTAAGCTCCCACGTAGAAAAAGCAGGGGGCTCCCTTTAGAACACAGCAATGTGGAGCCGGGAAGAACCAAGCTAATCATGTCAGCCATTGGTAGTGTTCTGGTGGTTGAAGCCTAACTTAGGTTGCACATTTTGTAGGCCATAATGAATTTTCTTATGCGAAACTGAGAAGGAGAGTTTTAATGCAACAATAAAATTACCGTGCCATGTCATGGAAAAAGTCTTTTGCAAAACAGAATAAGACTGCTTACAATAGACCATTTTCCAGGACTCCGTGTTGACTAAAGAAAATAGAAAGAGAAAAGTATTCCTTAACTTTGTTCCATATGTCTTGACGAAGCTCATGCTTATGTAATTCTCTATCTTATCATTGTAGGATCGAGCCGAAATACCAGGAGCTTCAGAGCAAGGACATAGCTTGCACCAACAAAAATGGCATTGAGGTTCGCATTATCGCGGGTGAGTCGATGGGAATAAGTTCCCTGGTCTACACGAGGACTCCGACCATGTACTTGGACTTCACACTGAAGCCTTTGGCGCATCTTTGCCAACCCATCCCGCCTACTTGGAATGCATTTGTCTATGTCCTTGAAGGTGAGGGTGTGTTTGGTGTTGAGAAGTCCGGCTCTATTGGTCCGCACCATCTTCTCCTTTTGGGCCAAGGCGACGGGCTCGAGGTGTGGAATAAGTCGGTAAAGCCTTTGCGGTTCGTGCTTATTGGCGGTGAACCGTTGGGAGAACCGGTGGCGCAATTAGGGCCGTTTGTGATGAACACTGAGGAAGAGATCGATCAGACGATCAATGACTTCCAATATTGCGTGAATGGCTTTGAGAAGGCCAAGTTTTGGAGGTCGGAGGCAATGAAAGCCTCGGAAGGTTAATGGAATCAACTTACGATGTTGAATGTTTATTTGTTGACACAAAGTAGTATTAATATATATATATAGACACACACTTTGTCTAGTTCACTTAAGACTAAACCTTTCATTCCATCAAGAAACATATTCTTTAAATTTATCCAAGAAATATCGTGTTAATGTTAAGAACACACTGACCAAGTGCATTCAAGAAACTTCGTGCTCTGTTCACTTAAATTTATTTTTGATCAAAAATTAAAAAAAAAAGTTTCCCAAATTAAAAGAAACATTATATTAGCGGATCCTACTT
>JBBPFP010000084.1:2522805-2535616 GCA_037974795.1 Kaempferia galanga
AATAAACCTCGTGTTGACTTGGTCCGGCTCCTTTCGGCACGTCCGCGATCTTCTGGGTGATCTCGGACATCCGGAATAGGGCTCACCCGAACCCTATTCCTTGAGCAGCCTTCCTTCCGGCTTCTCGTCCCTCGAAGCATCGCGCACCTCCTCGTCCGCCGGTATACTCTTCCGCAGACTCTGCTGCATCTTTCGTTCACTTCCTTGAGCGACCTTCCTCCCAGCTTCTCATCCCTCGGAGTGCCGCATGTTCCTTCTTGTCCGTTGATGTACTCTTCCGCAGCTCCCTCGTCCCTCGGATGCACTGCGCGCCATCCTTCTCGTTCGCTGCATCTTCCGCTCGACTTCCTGTTATCCTAAGTCTCTGCACACTTAGTCACAAGGTTAGATAAACGCAGGACCTAACCCGGCTTGGTTGATCACATCAAAACCAACTCAGGGTACCAACACAAAGTTTGTAAGAGGCTTCTCCGACCAACAAGAAGGAGATATTCTTTAGTGAGCTTTTTTATCGCATTGGATTAACAACCAAGGTTGTAACCAAGTAAAATATCGAGCCTCTTCCTTTTCTATTTATGTTTATTATAGTTGTTGTGTTAGACTGATGTTGAATCCCTATTTAAGATAGCTCGAGAATTTTTAATTTTAATTTGCAGGCTATTCACCCCTCTCGGCTGACCACAAGGAACCTACAATAGGGAGGCACAAAACATGTCAAATTTGAGCTTCTTGTAGATGAGGATTGATAATGATGCTACGATGTGGATTGAATAGAAAAAGATGCAAATAATCAAAGAAATGATGCAGATAGTGGCAACCACAAGAACTTTGATACCATATTGAATGGGGCATCCTAGTGCACGATGCGGGGTTTCGGCGAAGAGTTGGATCATATTGGGTTTATTGTACGTAGCCTTTTCCTACATTGCAAGAAGTTATTTTCGTGACTCGAACCCATGACAGTAACTTTGCCATTGTGCCAAGACTTCCCTTCCTTTGATACCATATTGAATGATGAGGAAATAAAAATAAAAAACCCTGGGTAGCCCCTATTTCTTTGCTGGATAGGATATTCATTGAATTCCATGATAAAGATCATCTATATCCTGACATTTAACATATACTTTTAACCTTTTATATTCTATGTATAGGTCCTTATTACTCTATCATCTCATGTTGTCTCTTTCATTAAAAACATGTTCTACGTTTTCAAATTTCAGCATTTGCTATTGTGACTAAAGTGGATCCGATTAAGTCGTATTCTTCCTAAACCGTTTTATTCTGAATCAATATTGAACCAAAAAAAAATGTTCGAGTTAGACAATGTAAAACTATAACAAATACACACATTAATCGAGATAGAGGAAGACCAAAGAAGACTTATTATTAATAATAAAACATGATAAAATTCAATTAAATATAGATGATATTGTAGGAGATCGAGTCAAATGTTGTAGAAGGATCCATATAGCAGACCCCATTTAGTGGGATAAAAGCTTTGTTGTTGTTGTTGTAAGATTGAACCAAATACCTATATTACATGATATGGTTTTAATGATGAATAATAATTAATAAAAGTTGGCATTGCAAATGTTCAAAAGAACAATATATTCATTTAACCGACAAACATTGTCAAAATTGCATGCCATATTCTGTTCCTGCTCCATTCTATCAACATTCATGCATTGATTCTATGAATCTGGTTTATTAAAGACCCTTAGTCAGTGAGGGGAAAAAAATAATAACAATAGTTACTTAGTCTAACATGAAGCTTTGATGTTCAATGGAATTAACTAGGTTTTGATTATTTCAATACATTTATCAATGTATTTTCTATTATCAATAAATTTAGCCCAATCTCGACTTAGCTCATTATCTTGTGCACTTTTTTGGCAAGTGGATCAAAACATTTGTTTTTGACATTTTCAATCATTAGGGATAAAAAAAAATTATATGAGCTAAAATATGCTATAAAATTAAGAACATGTATAACTTTATTAAAACTTAAAATTTGTGTTAGATCTTTCAAAACCTCAAAGCTCATGCTAGATTGAGCAATTATCCCTAGACATAATCTTAAAACTAATCTTGGAATATAGAAATTCAACAAAATGAGGAAGTGCCATAGTGAATTGTTTCATAGAAATACATTTTTATAGGGATTTAGTATAAACATATAACTTTTTTGCAATTTGAAAAGTCAAGTATTTAATAAATTAATCAAGCATTAGAATTTAAAACTAAATAAAACGCTATTAAGATTAAAGACTAAATTTTCAAACATGATTAAAAAAAATTACTGTCTAATTCAAAAAGATGTATGATCTAATTGTTTAACACGCATATCAAACGAGGAAGAGGAAGACCAAAAAAGACTTGGTTAGCAACAATAAAATAAGATAAAATTTATTTAAGTATAAATGATGATATAGTAGGAGATAGAGCTCAATGGCGTAAAATGATCCATATAGCTGACCCCACTTAGTGGGATAAAGCTTGGTGGTTGTTGTTGTTGTTGTACCTGCCAATCTTCTGTTGAATGCCATTTTTGATTGTTCTTGCCTTATCTGCCTATTTACTCTTGGAACTGCATAAAGTGTAATGTTTTGTTAATCTCATAAATTTTTTAGGAACCCAAAGAACCCACACCTCGTGTTGGGAAAGACAATGTTAGGTCATCTGACGATAAAGCATTTGATGAACAAGCTTATGCTAATAAGTTGGTAAGATACTCATCGTTGCGGTTGGATGCTTCTTTTGTTGTGGTTCAAGTGACACATTCTTTCTTCAGGAGGCAAAAAATGCTTTTAAAGCTTTACTTGAATCTGCCAATGTTCAGTCTGATTGGACTTGGGAGCAGGTGTGTCATCTTTTGCATATTTTGAAGGAAAAAATTGATATGTTTTAGTGGAGTCTTTTGCATTTTATTTATTTGTTTTCCATTTAATATCATTAGTTTGAATTTTCTTAGGCAATGAGGGTCATCATAAATGATAAAAGATATGGTTCTTTGAGAACACTTGGAGAAAGGAAACAAGCATTTAATGAGGTGAACCGACAAATTGATTTTCAGCAACTAAAATGTTCTAGTTGTCAGTGTATATGCTCCATATCTTATGAAACTACTTTACTATCAATTTCTTTGTTCATTAAAATTCCTATGTCTGACAGTACCTTGGTCAAAGAAAAAAACAGGAGACAGAGGAAAGGCGCATTAAGCAGAAGAAATCAAGGGAGGATTTCGTTAAGATGTTAGAAGTATGTGTCATGTTCTACCAACAAGGTTGATGATCTTTTTGCCTTTAATGATTTGATTTATACTGTTGTGTGCAGGAATGCAAAGACCTTACATCATCGACTAGATGGAGGTTTGATGACTTTTTATGTTGTGGTATTATTAGAAGTGTTATTTTTAGGTCGAAAGGTTTCGGCACTATAGTTTAAATCTCTAGTTCTATACATATCTTCCATCTTTTTCAAATCTGTATAAAATTCACTTTTAAGTCAATCCCATCTGTGCAGTAAAGCAATAATTAAGTTTGAGGATGATGAACGATTTAGTGCTGTTGAACGACCAAGAGAACGTGAAGATCTTTTTGAAAGCTACATTACCGAGCTACAAAAAAAGGTTGAAAATTTGAAATTTTAGATTCTTATTTATTCATTATCCTTTTTCTCATTTATCAGATGCTTGGTTCTATTATCTAAAATGAATAATTCTGCAGTTTCAATCTTGATCTGTTTCATGTTTGCTTGAGAGCACTATTATTTTTGTTTTACCAATTGGCAAGTGAGTAATATATTTTATTAAACCAAAAAGGTCGTGTTCAAGTTATATTTCCCTTTCACAGATAGTGATTTGTTTACTGCCCTTCCAGTGAAACTCTACAATGATGAATGAAACCTAGAGATAATTAGACATTTCTCAAATATGCAAAAGGAACAATAAACTGAGACCAGATGTGCAGTAGTTGATATGTTAGAACCCAGCCACTCTTCGCTTCTTACACTGTTTCCAGAAAAGGTAATTGCCCACTCCATGCCTCTCCAAATGAAGCTCTGCTTTGCCTATTCTGCGCTGCATGCATACCTCTAACCTTCTCTCCTATGTCCCATGGCGTTTCAGAATTCACCTGTTCTCCATCACAATACATAAGAATCAGTAACTATAGCAAGTATTATAATCTAAAAATTCTATTAAAAGTTCAAATACCTTTCGATTTCAAGAACTGCCAAAACTCTTTCATTTCTAATAAATTAGAATGCAATGTACCCCCAACATGAGCTTCAAATAGAACTTTCTGTTTCTGCTCCAGTTCTAAGCTAATGGAAAGCTAGGAGAGCCATCACATATATCCAAATCCATTATAAATGCAAAATACCATTTGAGTCAAACTGATCCATTATAACCTACTTTTCCATTATCTGGATAAACATATTGCTGTTCCAAAAAGATTCTGGTCTGCTCAAATTTTAGGAAACCGAACATGTAATTTCAGAATGCACAAACTACTATGATTTTGACATACTACAATATAGACCATCAAACACATGAACAGGATTCATACACTGCCAAGTGCCAAGATATCATAACTCCTATGGTAATTGTCATCAGTGAACATATTGACAAGATGCCACAACTATGCCCATATGGAATGGAGAAATCCAACTGGACACTGATATATAGAGATTTAAACACTACAAGATAACAGCTCTCCATAGCACAAGAAGCCTCATAAGAGCCCATCAATCTACCATATGATGTCATCAAAAGGAAATCCACTTCCAATCTCCAACAACAGCATTTCACAAACGAAAACCAGCAACATGGCTAGATTTGTTGTTTTTTGTTTCCGATTATTTGCATCCTCGAGAAGAGTTGTATGTTTATATTTGAAAACTAACACGTGCTATACTTTTCCATGCATTATTAGGTTAATCTTTCTGTTAAGTTGTTGACATTATGGGTTATAATGCACTTTCAAGTTTTTCTTACTGAACTTCAATGCTTCCTGGTTAGCCACTGATGTAGCAACTAATTAATGACCAAGTATACCATCTTGTTTGAGTGTCTGAACGTGCCAGCTGCTATTACATCTGCATCATTAGTTCCTATAGGATAACTTGCCCTACAAATGCAATTGCTTCCTTTCTTGGACCATTTTTCACTCCACATTAGTAAGTTTGAGTTAGGACTATTGACTACTGATGATGGATACAGTGTCATGTTTACTCTTGGTTTTATGACGATGGAGTTTTTCTAGTACCTTTGTAGAACCAATTATTCTACAAAGCTATGCAATTACAAAATGGCAAAATTACCATCTATTTTATTCCATCAGTATTGTCATTTTTTTGCATGTCAAGATATGGTTCACCTGACTTTGGTTGGCCACGTTTGCTGTTTCCAAAATTGTATTGGCTGCAGTATTATGTGTAGCAGCAATGAGTTGGGATTTATGCCATGACTTTGAATTGAATAACTTCTATGCTAAATAAATACTTTTTTCTGCAAATGGAAGATCCTTGTCCTTAATTTTTTTTTTCAGATTTTTGCTCCATTTCCTATCTTGATGATCGTGTTATGTTGATACTGTTAATACCTCATTGTGTTCAAAGAACAGTTTAACAGTTAAATAATAGTTCTTCAAATTAATTGCGTTGGATGGATTTTTCAGGAAAGAACAAAAGCTGCTGATGATCATAAAAGAAACATTATAGAATACAGAGATTTTCTTGTTTCTTGTGACTTCATTAAGGTATTCTAACTACTTAGTAACAACATCATTGTACCATAAGGAATACCACAGTATTGTTTTAACTTACTTTACTTCAGGCAAATAGTCAATGGAGAAAAGTTCAAGATCGTCTCGAGGGTGATGAAAGATGCTATCGACTTGAGAAGATTGATCGATTGGAAATTTTTCAGGTCACTTGTTATTTTTCATTCATATAAAAGTATTTTTGCTGACTGCTGCCATATTAATTAGGAATATGTACGTGATCTGGAGAAAGAAGAGGAGGAAAAGAAGAAAATACAAAAGGTTGGTCCTATATTTATAAATTATTTGTTTCCTGACTCATTCAATGTAACTATTCTTGGTCACATTGACTTACAGGAACAAATTCGACGAGTAGAGCGCAAAAACCGTGATGAATTTCGCAAACTTATGGAAGACCATGTTGCTTCTGGTGTTCTTACAGCTAAAACTCAATGGCGTGACTATTTTGCACAGGTAATTTGTGTTTCTGCATTGGTTTCACATTCTTAACTTCCTGTTCATATACTTTTACACTTTTTACTTAAATTGCCACTTCCTTGCAGGTCAAAGATTTGCCACCTTACTTGGCTGTAGCATCAAATTCATCAGGCTCAACAGCTAAAGATTTGTTTGAAGATGTTGTAGAGGAACTTGAAAAACAGGTTTCTCAGAGACTTAGACATGGCTATTTTTTTTTGCTAAATAGTGATTTTTGATAGACTTGTAATGGCATGGTATCAAAGGTTATAATTACTTTCTGTAATGGCATACTTCCACGTTTACTACCCTCAGCTTATTTACATTTTCAGTTGAAGAATTCATTCTGATGCTTAGTAATCTGCAGAGACTTTTTTTCTCATGTCCTATGGGGATCCAGTAATTTAAGAACTATTTTTGTACTTACTAGCACTCGTGAATATAGTTGACAAATTAGTCTAGTTGGTCAATCATGTTTCTCTTGCAAATTCTTATAGTGCCTTATTGCCCCTTTGTTTCTGTGAGATTGGTTTGTGAATAAATGGCGGAGTATCAAGAACCAAGCTTCATTTCTCGTGTAGTTTTGGTTCCCTGCTGTACTATGTGTTTGCAATAGGTTGTTCAGTGGGCAGCAATCGAGGGACTAGTCGAGGAGGGGCAGAAGAATTGAGTATCAGGCTGTATAATAAAATCTGAGTATCTACCAATACCTAACCTGAGTATCAGATCTTTGTTCGACCAATATAGTTGATATTGCGTCAATGCTGGTTCACAAGGGGTTCCTTTTTGTTTATTCTGAATAATTAACAAAATATCAGTATTACACCTAGTATTCCAGTTGATTGGTACTTTTGTCAAGTTAATATGGCGGCACTGAGGATGCTATTTCCTGTACCTCAAACTACATCTGTATCTTTTCTTTCCTAGATTAAGGTAATACCTAGATCAAAAAAACTTGATCGCTGTGTCTTGCTTTACCACAACTGTTTTGTCTCCTTACGTCTTTCATCTAGATCTGGAGGAAGCCTCATGTTTGCCACATTTTGTATGCTGCCTAAAAAACATTGGAGGTGTCTACTTATGCTGCTTATGTTTGCCACGGTTTGGATTCTGACAATGTCCCAATGTGTTATGAGTTGGAGAAGTGGTGGCAATGATTTGTCTCTAGGTTATTTCCGTCTTGGATCTTAGCTGGATTGGTTTGTGGCGCCTGAAATGATAGTTTACTCCATGCCTTCTTGAACCACACCTGTGTCTTGCTAAACTATCATATTCCATCTGTTGTCTTTTCTGTGCCACATTTGGATCTTTTGTATTGGAATAATGAATACGAGACTAGCCAAATGGCAAAAAATAGAAGCATTATGTCTCTATACTGTATACTTATTGCTCCATATTGAACTAATTGGTTTGACTGTTTTATCCCATTCTCCAAACATTTACTTAATTGTCAAGACTCAAGAAGGGAGCCGTAACTTAGAGTTATTGATTCATTACTTTATCTTGCAGTACCTTGAGGACCGGTCCCAAATCAAAGATGCAGTGAAGATTGGAAAAGTAATCATTTGTATTTTTTGATTCTGCATAAATTTATCAGACGTGCAGGTCCCTTACACTATGTACTCCATACAGATTACTTTGGCTTCATCATGGACATTTGAGCAATTCAAGACTGCTGTGGCAGGTATTGGTAGTTTGAAAGGAATACCTGAGATAAACTTGAAGGTAAACCTTTTTTTTTCTTCATATCCTAATCATGTGATTTATCTGTCTAATTATTTTGTGTGTATATGTCGAATGCTGAGTATAACATTATCAAACAAGCATTTTATCATGAGGTAAGTAGAATAGTCCATATATTTGGAATTTATTGATTTTGGTTTTTGAATATTTCATCTATTGATATGTATTGTTTACTCCATCAACTATTCTTGGGGCCATGGTTTGGAATCTAGTATTGTGCCAAGTGGCTTGATAAAATGTATTATTTCAATAAATTACTAAAACTCCATACTATTCAGCTCAGCATAGGTAAGTTTTTTTGTGTTGTTGTGTCAATTATGTATATTATGCCAATACTGGACACCCCTTGACATGTTACACACGTTAAAATTAATTAAAATGTTCTTATTTTTGTAGTTTATTAAAATACAAAGTTCGAATTCAAGGATTTGAATATTTCTCTCTCTTTATTTTTCTTCACGTGTTTATCCATTCACATCTAATTCACCATGGGCACCATATTTTGGAACATTAGTACTCCGAACAGATTGAGATTCTAACATGGTTCAAGATTTTGAACCTTGCTTGGAGCATCTCTTTTCTTCCCAAAGGCTACCTTTGGCTAATTTATTATTGTGTATTTAACTGCTGCCGTTTATATCTGTAGCTATCATTTGATGAACTATTGGAAAGGCTTCAGGAAAAAGAGGAGAAAGAGGCTAAAAAGCGGCAACGTCTTGCAGACAGTTTTTCCAATCTGTTATACTCAATCAAGGTACTCATTCACTCACCTAGCTCATAACGTACTACGGGTATTTGATTTCACTACTGCATAGTGTTTCAATGTAGGATCTGGTTAAATCTTGATTTTCTTGTTTCATTGAAGGAATTAACTGCCTACTCAAATTGGGAGGAAAGCAAATTACTATTTTTAGACAGCCAGGAGTATTGGTATTTATTACTGAGTTCACTGTTGCTGCCTAACATACTTTGATCTTCTTACGATTGATATTTGCTGCTTCTTGTGCTAAGGTCGATAGATGATGACAATTTTGCAAGAGAGCTTTTTGAGGCCTACATTGCTCAGTTGAAGGAAAAATTGAAAGAAAAAGAACGTAAGAGAGAAGAAGAAAAGGTGGCGATTTTTTTTTCCATTCACAATTTTATCTACTGAAATTTGCTTCCAACCTATATGTTTATGAGTTTATTGATCCTTCAATAATTATAAGCAATGGGCATTGTGAGTTTATTTTGTTGGGTTGCCATATGACCCATCCATTCACATCTGGATATGACATTACAGCTGAAAAAAGAGAAGGAAAGAGAAGAGCGACGGAAGGAGAAAGAGAAGGAAAAAGAGAGGGAGCGTGCTAAACAGAAGGGGAAGGATCGGGTTAGAAAAGAGGAAGCTGAGAGCGATGATGCTGATTTGGTGGATGACTATGGCTCAAAGGATCGAAAAAGGGACAAGGAGAAAGAAAGGAAACACCGGAAACACCATCACAGTCATGCTGATGAAATAAGCTCGGATGAGGAAGACCAGCACAGGAAGTCCAAGAGGCACAACAGTGATCGAAAGAAATCGCGCAAGGTATCATAGCATTTAATTTAATTATTTATTTGGATAAATATTAGTGCTGCACAATTACTAACTTGGTGTTTCGCAGCATTCCCATGCTACAGATTCTGATACTGAAAATCGGCACAAGAGGCATAGAAAAGATAGAGATGGATCGGGGAGAAATGGTAGTCATGAAGAACTTGAAGACGGAGAAGTTGGAGAAGATGGAGAAATTTGTTAGTTCATTCGAAGCTACCGCACTTTTGTTTCTCTTAGCACTCATCTGTTAGGACATCAGGAAGCTCTTACATTGTGGCTTATTTGCATTTATGTTCGATAGATGTTACCGACTACTACTAACTTTTTGTCTGTGTCATGTAGAAGATAACCTTTGTTTCTGTCATGTAGAAGGCTTTGACGTGCAGAACATTTTCCTGTATTTTCCCTGTTCGCAAATAACGACCGGTAATTTATATATCTCGCCGAAATCCCAGATTCTGTGTTGCAGGAGGCACTAACACACTTGACTGCTTTCTCACTTCAAGGTAAATTTGATGAACCAAACAGTTTGTTATTTGATATTCCTGTTTACTCAAAGAATTGGGCGTCAAAATGCATTGCCCTTTTCGACAAAACAGTACAATGCATGAATCTGCATTTAGCAACCATTCAGGTATCAGATTGTTTCTGAACTTTGCAACTATCAAGAACTGCAAGATTGCTATATTTAGTTCATATTTGTACCGTATAGATAGCAACAATCATCCTACGATATTAGCCTTCTCCAAGTTCTATCAAACTTCCTTTTCTTCTTACCCTAGCAATCAGTGTTGCATGATGGTGAGATTAACTCAACTCTCGAAAGCTGTATGAAATGAAACACAGCCATGTACTTACCTCTTGAATTGTTCATCTTAGATTAGACTGTTGTACTATATATGGATTTCCAACTTCAGTACAAGGTTCGTTCAAATTTGTTTTTGGATTTCTGATAATGTTTTCAATTTTATTTATCAGTTTCAGAATGAATTATCATACTGTCAAATGTTAAAAATTGGGCAATTTTTTTTTAAATTTTTTTTTAACAAATCATTATGTTTCTTTCGTTGTTTTTTATTGTTATTAAAGTGCGCCAACATCTATCCCTTTTATTTATTTTGATTCATGAAAAAATTAACAATATTATTAAAATCTGCTCTCTCTCTCTCTTTTTCTGTAGGGTTGAGGTAAAAGACAGATATCCCAATGCCATTAAAAACGGACGCAAATGTTTATTTTTTTTATAGAAAATGTAAATATTATTTGTTAAAATAAAAAATATTTACAAATAACATCATGCCATTTAACTTATAGCACTTTCAAAAAAAAAAAAAAAAAAAAAAAAAGCAAGAGTCTCAAAAATAGTCCTATGCATATACAAGTCATATTATTTTTTTTTTATCTAATTTCGTATAAATGATTTCATCTTTAATTATTAATCTTATTGCTTTCAGTATTATAGTTATGTCGTGAAAGAATATTTTGGTGGTATATTAGTAGAGGGGCGTGTGAATTAAATAATGAGAATAAATTTATTTTATTTTCATTTCTGATATTTGGTAAATAAAACTGAATAAGAATTTAAGTTTCATTTCTCAATTTTTTTTATCTAAAAACCTTTTCTTTCTTCCCTTCTTCTTTACCCTTTTTCTCCTCTGCCCCTCCCTCCTACTGCCTACTCCTCCTCCGCCCCTTCCCCTCCTTGTTCTCCTTCTCCTCTGCCCCCTTTACTTCTCCTCCTCTTCCTTTGCCCTCCTCTGCCCCTTCTTCTCCTTCTCTTCCTTCCCCTCCTCCTCTACCCCCTCCTCTACCTTTAAAACTTTCAAACACAAATCCAAATCATAGTCAAATATGAAAACGAATAGATTTATCATTTTGAAACAAAGAATGAAGGAAATTAATGTTGCTTGTGTGTGCTGCTTCTATTCGCTAGGCCAACACGGGTGGTTACTAGTCATTAGTTCAAATGGTCAACACATGGGGAGGCATATGCTCGGAAACACATAGTTTTAACCTTAAGACCTCATGTGGCAATCTCCCATGTCCATCGCATCACCCAGAGGGGACTTGGCCTGCTTCTGGCCTTTGCCCTGGAATGACTCTTATTTGTTTTTTCTTGTTAATTTTTTTTTAAAAGAGTATTTTAAAATTTTTGGTTGAATTTATCTTTATGTTTTTTTATTAAAATTTTTGTGATGAATAAAATGATTTTGTCGATGATTTGTATGAATTTTTGTTTTTTACTTATATGGGTAAAATATGAATTTTGACTAATTCTCATTCCATAATTTTATCCAAATCAAGTAATATTAATGGGAATAATATTCATTCAAAGTACTAGCAACCCAACAATCATTTCCATTGCTATTAATCCTTATATCAAAATCCATTGCTATTTTTATTCCCGAATTTATACCAAGCGCCCCCTTAATTTTCACTCTTCCACATAATTTTGCCCTCTTTAAGGAGATTGTTGCCTACAGAACCTTCTGACATTGGTGGCTGAATCAAGCTAGTTCACTAGCTTTTCAAGCTGGTTAAAAAAATTTTTGATTCGTCTTCAAACTTATCGAATTCAATTTTAACTCGAACATGTTCAATAATTTTTTGAGTCAAATTCAAATTGATAATATTTTATTTGAATGTTCATTACCCACTCACGAGCCAATTTCGAATTTAATTTTAATTATTTGTATATAATTTTAACTTAAATATATTATTTGAATAATTTAAACCGAATTTGAATTTAAATCATTTTCACTTATAGATCCAATACGCTTGAATGAAGGTTTGAATACTTGAAATTGAATTCGAACTCAAATTTTATTTCGAATTGAGTTCGAACAAAAATTATTTATGTTTAATTTTTTTTCTTTTAATTTAACACCATAACTCAATTAGGAACCCTGAATTCTATAGATAAAATTTTAAAATTTTATTACTTGAATATTATAAATCAATTATTGGTGGCAGAAAGGCGAGTACGCTCGCCCCAGCGTATTATAAATCAATTATGAAACTTGAACTCTAGAAGTATAAAATTTAAAAAAATTTACCTCTAGTCTTTAGATTTATTAATTAGATTATAATATTAAATTAAAAAAAATTAATAATGAATACATTTTAGAGGGTATAATCATATATTTAAAATTTATATTTATAAAAATATTTGTATATATACACGCACAAACACTCAGCTGAACCGTCCATGCCCGCCTGATCTCCCTGGCACCCGGACCCGGGAGCAGAT
>JBBPFP010000084.1:2643965-2657452 GCA_037974795.1 Kaempferia galanga
ATCGCTCAACCTCTCTTCCAATCGCAAATCCTCTAGCACCGGCGGGCATGACAGCTAAGGAGGTTGGGTCGACAGGAAGGGATGCAATCACGGATGCGCAGCAGCGGAGGAAGAAGAGGAAAAAAAAGGCAAAACCTAATCGGCTGTGATAAATTTCATAAGAGAATAACTTAATTTTATTGCATGAATGAAATCCTATTTATATGCAAAGTTAGGGCTTATTCTAAAAAATAATCAAACTCTATTCTAGAAAATAAATCAAGAAATAATTATCCCTAGCCATATTTAGGGACACCAAATTATCCTTAGCCATATGTACAATATTCTAACAACAAGTTTTATACTTTCTCCACAATGACTCAAGACAAGGTGAATAGGTCAAAATAAACAGATGACATCAAATTAAACACAGCAACGATTCCTATAATTGTTAATATTAACTAATTCCTATAATGGCACAGGATTCTGTTCTATAGAAACTAAGGATTAAGCTTGAGTTTTTTGAAAATGTTGGTGGTTATTTTTTGACAAATAAGTTCATCAACTTAGTATAATAACTAATTGTAAGGCACTCTGCATTTTTTTTGTTTTATTGAATAATCTTATAGCCCAGTTTTAGCTTTTTTAAGAATGAAATTTTTAGTATTTAAACTCAAACAGTCAAGGTAAAATCTTTAAGGGATATCATAAATTACAGAGTGCAGCACAAAGAAGGAATGAGGCTTGTGGCACCTTTTGGGATAGAAACTAAGTTTATATGGTCCATGTAGCAAATACCAATGTAGAGAAGATAAAAATGAAGGCAAATCCGAGGACAACTTAAGCTTTATTATGTAAGACTCATAATGAAATCTTGCTTACTTTGTGATAGAGGCCAGTGGACTCAAACAATGTTTCATTGCCTCCATAAACAAGACCCTGCAAAGATTTAGAGAAAAAAAAAACACATCAAGTCCATATACAAAATTGAATGCAAATATGAAAAGAAGTGCCATAGAACAATAATAAGAAAGAAAATGAGCTAAAAAATAACTGAAAAGTAGTTTATTATTATCATCAGTTAAGTTTTGAAAATCAAATAAATCAATGTAGCACCACACAACAAAATGATGGTAGGAAACATAATGTTTACAATGAACACATATTAGACAAACAAAAATAGCACGCCATAATATCTACTGATGAAACCATATATGTTATTTTTTTCATCCAATTTTACGGAAATACCACTCAGATTACATTGAAAGATAAGTTTAAATTTGGAAGAAGAAAAAAAATGCAAACTTAAATTTCCAGGAACTGGTACAATTTAAGTCGAGAGTAAAATACTTTCAAACAATTGAAGAATTTACAATGTTGTCGGAAATTTCAAGTTATCCATGAACCGATTTTGAAACAAAACAAAATTCTGGAGTTTTTAATATCGCAAAACTATAGGAGTAACAAAGACAGGAATTCAATCTCTGGTAATATATTTTCGGTGGTCTTTATTTATATTTCTTAAATAGCATACAAACTTTGTTAGAATTACAATCTTACTGCCTCTTCTATAATAATGTAGCAGCAGACTACTGCATTATTTTATTAATGTAAACTGCAGACTGAAGGAATATGTCCCTGGCATAAAGTCACGAGTGAGTCGATCAAAATTCTAAATTACAATTGAAACATCATCAAGCATGCAGCTAAACTATACTAAGAACAGCGTCAGAGTAAGAGGATGAAGGTGACTCAGATCTTGCCTGGGTGAAGGCATCCGGGTCGTGGGGGAACTCATTGACGATATCAAAAGTGTAGAGCTGAGTAGAAGGCGGAGGCGCAACGGGAATGCACATCCACTTCCATGTGATACAGAGGAAAAATAGGGCGGACATGGCGACGATGGCGGTGGGAAGTGAAGATCCTCCACTCCTGCAACAGCAGCGTTTGCTGCTCTTGGATCGAGCGGCGGTGGAGGCGGAGACCGTCCCAGGAGCCAGCGGATTCGAGGCGGAGAGATTGGTCGTCGGCCGAGGGCGCTTCGACCGCGTCCGGGTCATCTCTGGTTCTTCCGGGTCAATTCCCAACTCGTAATTAAATAATTACTAAAAATGATTTAGAAAAATATTTTTAAAATTAAAAAAAATTATTATTATTTTCACTGATGTCAAATTGTCGATTTTCTATTTTAAATTAAAATAAATAGTCACCAAAAAAACTTTAATTGCGTTTAAAAAAAACTATAAATTAAGATGTTGAAATGAGTTAAATATATTTTTTTTATAATATCTTAAAATGTGTTAAATTAGTTGATTTAATTTATATTGTAACTTAATTTGAGTTAAATATAATGCTGAAATTTTAAGAAAATATTTTATGGTACTCAAATTTTTAAATATTTATTAAAGAAAAAAATATTTCAAATAATGTGTCTTAATTATTTATTTATTTATAAATCTCCCCCTCTCATTCCTTGTAGGAAAGTTTTAATGATGCTCCCTAAAGTTTAATTGTTTTTTAAAATGCCTTCGAAGATTTTTTTTATTGTCAAAATTCTCCTAAAGTTCTCACAATCTCACCACACCCGCTATGAGTTTAAACAGTGTACAACAAATATTTGAAGCCCATTTTGATAAAAAAAAAATAGTGAACTATTGGGGCGTTTTGAAAATTTCCCTTCCCTGTATCTGAAACGCCTCCCTCTGCCATGCTCCCTTTCTAGTTCTAGAACTCACACGTGAGGCAAGATCGAGCGATCGAAAACTTCACTGGCGTTAAGATGCCAGTCGGCAGCGCCTAGGGTTTCCACTTCAGCGCTCCACTTACCGGGAACCGGCCGCCGTCGGCGCTCAGGGAGTAGGCAGAGAGGATGGACCCGATGGACTTGAATGTGGCTCTTCTTCGGTATCTACGGTGATAATGGCGCCGGATGGTATGCTTCTCTTGGACATCTCTTCACGGGGGAAGATGCATCTGCTGGCGATCCTTGCGCTTGCCCTCCACTTGAGCCCACTTTGTTTCGGTATTCTCCTCGAGCTCTTCATTCGTCTGTCTTTATCTATCTGTTGGAAACATTGGAAATTTTGGCGCTTGTTGTGCAGTGGTCGGGTTCCCACATGTTCCCTTTCTGTTGCCTTCATGTTTTCATTAAAAGTCCGATAAAGCCGCCGACTTGTTGGAATTGTAGGTTTGCCCGACCTGTTTGTTTGAGCGTTCTACTCTGTACTCGCTTAGTATTCGTTAGGGTTGCAAAATCCAAAATTTGGAATGTAAACATGACTGGAAAAAAGTAACAGCATGGTGTAAAGGCTTAACCAGCTGATGATCAACCTGTGCTAGTTTAGGAAATTACCTAAACTCTACTGAGATTATTCAGTTACCAACATGATTAATTGAATAAACCCATTTCACTCTTTAACTTGTTACAATGTAGTACTAGGAAATTCTTGTATGCAGAGATTTTCTCTAACCTGTGTATCTATCTTCATAAATTCCAGAAATAAAGCCATAAATATCTCATTTTGAACTGGTAATGTACAGTTTTAGCTGTAGATCCTCATTTTTCATATTTTCCATATCAATGTAAAGCAATGAACTACTTGGGACCAGGGTTAAGCTCAATCAACTTGCCTGAAAACAGAAAGGGAACAATAAAACCAGGACCTGTCCCAAATTTTCCTCCAAATCCTCATGGTACTCCAGCTGATTTATTTCAACTTCTTTTTAAAACTTCCTTGGCATATCAAATATCTAATTGGATTTTCCTACGGCAGTAAACTCTCAGGATCCTATTCCAAAACATCACCACAGTGTTTCTCTTGCATCATCACCAGAATTATCTTCTTTTTGGCGAGGTCAAGGTTTGTGATCTATTCACTTATCGTTGTTTGTCATAGTAACTCAGTCGTATACATAGACACATGGAAGGTTTTTTTCCAGCTAAAGCCCGTGTCAGTTTATATTTCAGCAAAATACCAATTGTACTGTGACTTTTCACTTTTGGAATAACTTGTATGCCATTGTTTGGCAGATTGTGATGAAGTAATATGTTCTGAACCGCTTATGTCAACTGCAATTGATTCACCTTGTGATTGTGTGCTGCCTGTTCAAGTAACTATTGATTTAGGGGTGCCTCCGTATATATTTTTTACACATATTACAGAATTTGAAGTTGAGATGGCAGCAGGAACATTCTTGAAGCAGAGTCAGATAAAGATTATGTCTGCTGTTGGCCTGAAGGAGAAGGAAGGAACAACTCGTGTTACTATATTCTTGGTACCGCTTGGTGAGAAATTTGATACTGCGAAAGTTATGCTTATTTACGAGAGACTTTTGCAGAAAATGGTGCCCATCAACAAAACTATATTTGGTGATTATGAAGTAATATCTGTTCATTATACAGGTGCAACATTTTTCTTTCATGGTGAATACTAAATAACTAATCATATCACATTTCTTCTAACTGATCTTTCAAACATTGTTTTAGGACTTCCTTCTTCCCCACTGTCTATGCCTAGGGGATCTACTGTGCTAGGTCCTGATAACGATGGAAGCTACCAATATCCCCTGATAGCAGTTGTTCCAACGAACAAGTTGAAGAAATTAAATGCTGCAATCATTGCAGTAATTGTAGTATCCTCATTTATTCTTATACTAGCTTGTTCTGGTATTATCCTTTTTTTTCTAAAATGGAAAAATCTTGGACAACAACCTGCTCCTCTGGGCTCTTCAATCACCCAATCAGTAACTAGAGCATCTGGTAAGAAAATTTTTGAACGTGTTTTTGCAGTATCCCTCTTTTATCTCTTTCCATACATGCTTGAAACAGAGAGTATTATCTGTAAACTGTCTTGACCTGTAGATGGTTTTCATCCTTATATTGCAGAGTCTGCAAACAACTTTCTATAGTTTCTTTCAGATTTTCTTCAATATACCTATTCCACATCCCGGTGTTAAGAATTTTTTCTTCTTTACTTAATCTTGATCCACTTATGCTAGAGTATTAAATTCATAATGCAGGCATTAAATGCATGGTGCCAAAAAGCATGAATAACTCACCTTCTGATTCCATCGTTTTGGCTTCTTGCCCACCTGCATTGAAGGTATTTTCGTTAGCTGAGATTGAGAAGGCTACAGAAAAATTCTGTTCAAATAAAATATTAGGGGAAGGTGGTTTTGGATGTGTTTACCATGGGACTCTGGATGATGGAAGTGAAGTTGCTGTTAAGCTGCTTAGCAAAAGGAATCAAAATGGAGAACATTTCCTTTCAGAATTAGAGATGCTTAATCGATTGCATCACCAAAATCTTGTAAAGTTAATTGGTATTTGCACTGAAGACAATAAAAGCTGTCTGGTTTATGAGCTTGTACGAAATGGAAGTGTTGAATCCCATCTCCATGGTATGTAACTGAAGACCTGCTCATAGAATAGATTTTCCAAACTTGTGTTTATTTTGATTTCTTATCTTTACTAGTTGCCCGCAACATCTTAAGGTCCACTTTATGACTTCCTTAAGATGCTGATATAGGGGGAAGTGAAAAGAATAGGATGTACACATCTCCCTTTGTTAAAGGTGTAATAGCACAGTGAATGAATGCACGGATCATGATAATTATTAACCAAAAACAATAGTTATTTGATTTCAAACAATAAGGTGAAAAGTACATCTAGATGCTGAGGTATTTTTTATGAAAATGAGTTGATCTTCCCTTGCAAATTCCATGAACTAAAAATCAATTTTTATGAGAAAGTTTGTCTCGAATCAGAAAATATTTGCAATTTCTTATCAATGTTGATGCCTACTATAAGGGAAACTCGACATCCACAATTAAAAAAATTATTTTTGATGACTCTTAACCAATGAAATAATAAGTATCCAACATGCATAGTTATGGAAAACTTTGTATTACTTATTGTTTTTAAAAGAGAATTCTTACTCCTTCAGTTGCTTCAATGCACTTTTTGTTGGATGATCGACATTTCAATCAACGTATATGCAAAGACGGAATCTGTAATTCCTACAACATCCTTCTCTTATCTGCATATTATAATTTTTGTTGCATGTTCTACATTCAGGATACTAGTTCACAGAAATTTTATCCTCTTTTGTCACAATCATGGCAGCTTAACAAAAGCAGAGAAATCCTAAAAAAGCTACTGAAAGCTTGTAGTTTTTTGTGTTTTTATTGAGTTCGACATTAAAGGTATTGGCGTAAGATTTTCAGAAAATTTGATATCCTTCAAATGGTGACAATTATTTGCCTTTGAACTGGCCTGAAAGCACAATTAGTTTTCTGAATCAAGTGTCAATATCTTTCTGCCATCCTATTTATGTAATAGTTCCATGTAGTTGACTGCTGTTATTGCAGGTGCTGACAAGAAGAAAGGACCCCTAGACTGGGACATTCGGGTCAAGATTGCACTTGGTGCAGCTAGAGGCCTTGCGTACCTACATGAGCGTGTCAACCCCCATATTATACACCGAGACTTCAAGGCTAGTAATGTACTACTAGCAGAAGATTTCACTGCCAAGGTGACAGATTTTGGTTTGGCTAGAGAAGTATCAGAAGGTAGCCAACATGTTTCAACTAGAGTCATGGGAACATTTGGGTGAGAATTATCTCTAATCTCTTATTTAGCATTTTTTTCCCTCAATCGCAAGAGATGACCAGCCGACCCCACCTAGTGGGATAAAGCTTGGTGGTGGTTGTTGTTGTAATCACAAGAGATGACCAGGTGAGTTTTGCGATAATTGTTGCATAACTCTTTTAGGTTTTCCATGACTTAGGATGATCACCCCTTAATCCGTATACGGACATGCCATGTGATTGCTTTCGGCTAGTTTGGTCCCTTTTTTTTTCTTGCAGCGGCTATGACATGTTACTGATTTACGATTGTGAGCTTTCAGGTATGTTGCGCCGGAGTATGCAATGACAGGGCATTTGCTTGTTAATAGTGATGTATACAGCTACGGGGTTGTGTTGCTGGAGCTTTTAACTGGACGTAGGCCTGTCTACTATTCCTCATCTCGGGAACCGGAGAATCTTGTGACATGGGCACGCCCTCTCCTTGCCAAGAGGAGAGGAGTTGTGCAAGTCATGGATCCATCCTTGCATGGAAGATGCAACTTCGACGACGTTGTCAAAGTTGCAGCCATAGCATCAATCTGTGTTCATAGCGATCCGTCTCAAAGGCCATTCATGAGCAGAGTTGTTCAGGCCCTGAAGCTGATATGCCATGACATGGATGATGCTGATTCACAAAGCCAGAAAGAGTCATCTTCTGGCCGGGAGCATGACTACGGAGGAGATTTGGAAGCTGAGATGAGCTGGTGGAGCCAGACTCCACCGCTGTCGTACAGGCATGGCTCTCCCTTCGTCACCATGGAGTACAACAGTTTGGACACAATGGATCAATTGTGGAGGATACAACCGGCTTCAGCATCAGAATCAAAGTACAGCAGATCTGCTCCTTTTAGAATAAGCAAGCAAAAGACCTCCCTCTATAAATTGAGAAGAAATGTTAGCGAACATGGACACCTCTGCGCAAATCGTCGTGGATCAAGTTTTTGAAAGGCAATAATACTCGTTCTTACCTTTATTTCTATTTTATATTGTACAGATTTGTGATAGAGATGGCTATGGCCATTCATGTTCTAAGGAAGAGGTTCAGTTTTAGCCCAAGGACTTAGTTTGCTTTGATTCATTTCGTAATCCTTTTGTTTTGATGATTCGGCCTAATCCATTTGCACCTTGTATGCTTTATATATGGGTTGAAGTTGTGATATACATATCGACAATAAGTTGTAATTTCAACCAGTTTGAATCAGCTACATGGATCTACTTCATCATATTATCGATATAAGATCTGATCATCAAATGCTATTCTCCATTTTATACCAAGAATTGTAGTAGCTTTCAGAGTACTCTTGATGCAACTAATGTTTCTTCTTCACTGTCCCTGAATCTGGTTCTTCCCGACACAGCTCTTCTTATTGTTACTTAGAATTCTCAAGCTCTGCTTCAAGATATCGATTTCTCTGTCTCGTTTTGATACCTCCTGTTCCATTGCCTTGACGTGCAACTTCAAAGTCTCCATTGTGTCTTCCTTTGCCTTCAGCTCCTTTCGGAGTCGCTCAATCATGCCTTGTTCTGATCCAAAGTAAAATCTCTCCCCTACGAGGCAGTGATCATCATGCCCAAGATCATAAGCTTTAGTCGAAAACTACAACGATAATAAGTTTCATTGCGGTCCATTAGCAACGAAAAAAAATTAGCCTTGGCACAACGGTAGAAATAGAAAGCGACGAAAAGTTTTCAAATTATAGGGGGTGAAATGGAATTTTCAGATGTCGAGGGGCGGATGGAAGTTTTGTTAGTTTAATTCGTCACCTTGTGGGGTCCGTTGGATGAGCTCGTCGAGCTCCGTCTTGATGGCGACGTAGAGCTGCTTCCACTTCCCCGCCACCTCTTCCGGCCGCGCCGCCGCCTCCGCTTTTTCGTCCTCCCCATCTTCTCCGCCGATCTCCCTCGCCTTCTTCCCCTCCACCTCCGCCACCCGCAGCCGCGCGGCCTCCTCGTCTCACTCCCGCCGCTCCGCCTCCCACGCCTCCTCCCTCTCCGCCGCTGCCGTGCGCGCCTCCCGCAGCTCCTCCTCCCGCGCCGCCACCTTCGCGAGCAGCAGATCCCGCTCCCCTGCCCGCCACCGCCGGTCTGACTCGCCACTGATCACACTTCCCATGGCCTGATGGCCTCTCTCCCGCCGCTCGGCCTCCCACGCCTCCTCCCTCTCCGCCGCCCTGCGCGCCTCTCTCTCTCTCTCTCTCTCTCTCTCTCTCTCTCTCTGTGTCTCACAGAGCACGACAAGGAAGAAGGAACAGAGGAGATGAATGACAACGTGCATGAGATGTCTCCCTCCAACTCCTTGTTAACATCCTTTAAAGTGATCAATTTATTGGGATCATAATTTAAGAGCGCTGGTGGGATAGAGTTTTTTTATTTATGCTTGTGGTCAAGTAGAAAATTTTGATTGGATTAATAATCTCTAAAATTAATCAATTTGAAGGTTAAATATCTGAATTATAAAATAAAAAATAAATAAAATTATCAAATTAAGATTTTTATAAGTTTCTATTTAAGGTAAAAGAACTAGACCAATCAAAAACAAACCACTAGACCTAAGTTAACTACAAGCATCCATAGTGTAAAATAGATATACATAATAAACTCTACCTAGTATAAACCCCAATAGTAAGAGGGACTAGTTCTCTTTAGGGGTTGACTAAGGGTGATTAGAGTGCTACATCGGATGAATATGGATAATAATAATTTCTACATAATTAATATTGACGAAGTTTGAAATTATTAAAAAATATTTATTTTAAAAATTTTACTATTTAATTGATAATCTGGACTCTTTAATAATCAACACTTAATTAATTTGATAAAGCACAACCTTAAGTTACTTTAATGTCAATAATTTCAAAACTTATTAGTAATTTCAATTTTTTTTTCTTTTTTGATGTTGATTTTTTTTTTTTTTTTTTTTGACAAAATTCAATTTTACTACTTATGAATTTAGAATATTATACATGTGGATTTATTTAGAAATTCAATTTCTAGATAAATTATGTTATTTAATTACTTCAATCATACTATCGTTGAGTAATATTTATTCATTTATAAAATTTACGTGGGCGCTAGTATAAACTAAAAATACTAATGTAAGTCAAAAAAATTAGCATCACCCAACATTTGACTAAATCGACCCATCTAAAGTATGAAAGATCGGTAGGAGAAATTATGAACCTATTACCTATTCTAGCTTCGATTTTGAGATAATTGACTTTACCTGCTCTTGGTTTTGGTTTTTCCATTTGGATGTCTTCTTAGGATTCCTACAGTGATGGGGACTCAAGCTTGTCCTGTCATTTAAGGGCCAGCCATCATGGAAAGACCCAGGAAGAAGGCTCCAACATAATTCGATCATGAAATTCTAATGTCTTTCAAAGAACTCAATTTGAAACTTGAGAACTTTCAATAATCCAATTCGATCCATTAAGAGAAGCCTTCGACCTAAGATATGTAACCTTCTAGGTTTCATCATGTTTTCACCAAAGCAAATTTTATATCAAGCTCAAGTTTGGCATTTAGTTCATGTTTTTTTTTATTCTTATTCGCGATGCAGGTTGCACGCTTTTGTCTTTGTTAGTCGGCATTGCCGATACAAATTATTTCCACACATGATACATCTTACAAATATCCAAGTGTTATATATCAATGTATATTGTAAAAAGTGATAGATGTCTACACTCGATTTAAGATAATTTAGCATTAGTAAAATACATATATTTAGATTTGTCAATGATGTTGGGAATATATTTTTCAATTCTCTCAATAATGAATGTATAGATCTAAAGGACAATTATGTGACAATAATCATGCCCAATATATGCCAATTGAAATAATTAAATAATGGAAATTAAATGCAGGTGGAAAATAGTACAATGAAATGGTTATGAGTATGATTGTATGAATAATTGTTTTAAAAAAATGAGTAATTTATCATTTACAATCCTAATGTTTCATTTTTAGTGTCAAAGTAATTTGTCATTCAAGTGTTTAGTCTCCTAGAATCACATCCAATCGGTTTCACTGAAAGCCACTGACAACCAAGTGGATATTGTTAGATTTAGTTTTAACGACGATGATGGATGAACACTGACTCAGTAATTTGATCTATAACACTAACAAGATACCAAAAACATTTCCACAACTGAAACTTAACATCTTGTGATAGAAAAGAAACGAAGAGTTAAAAGAGATTAAAAGATCAACAAAAGGCTGTAGCCGTGTTATGTCACCTGAAGCAAACCGATGAAGTCGCTTCGTCCTCCTGTCAGTAGATACACCACTCGGCTGCAAGACACTCACCTGAAATGTGTTGCTTGCATACAATGTTCTACCATTGGTAGCACTGGATTATTTTTTTTTCAAAGACTTCAATCTGACAATCACAGATCTACCTCCATACTGTTACATCAAAAAAACAAAGGAAATAATGAGATGATCAATAAAAATATAGAGTGTCCAATTGAGGTGTTAGTGTCCTAGTTTCAGTAGTTGACACAGGTACAAAAGGGTAGAGGAAGAGTTCAAGAATCAAAGAAAGACAGGCTTGTGATCAATTTCCCTAACAATTTTAGTCAGAAATGGATGCTATCAAGATAAAAGCGAATTTGAGAGTGAAAGAAGATGATGATACTGCTAGAAATGCTAAAAAGCAAGAGAAATAATGAAGAGGTATAAATTCATCTGCATACCTTATAGAAATAACATTCACATTCATTTGTTTTCAGAGCTCAGTTGTCTTCCAAGCAACACAAGCCCAACTGATGCAAATGCAGATAGAATCGTCAATGAATAGAATATCACTAGAAGAGCTCCTCTCAGTGACTGATCATAAAAAGCACGGAACAAATTGATCATCAGGACCAATTCTTACCCAAAAATCCAAATTCAAACTAAATCACCTTTGCCAACAGCAATGCATTATCATTTGCATATTCTAGAGAGCTTTCTGGTATGCTTTGGATGCCTTGACTTAGCTGCCACGAAATAACCCTAAAATTAAATCCATAGAAGTCAGAAAAACCAGTTAGATTCCTGCTAACTACAATTCATAATAACTCTTTAATGGTAGCAAATGAATGGAGTTCACACAAGGAGCATCATAGATGTAATATACTATACCCAAAAATAAGACCAATTCCAGCACCAATATAAGCCTTTTCAGAAGTCAATGCAACCTGTAATTCACCAAACTGCAACAAAAAAAAAAGGGACAGAACAGTAGATTGGTAGTCTTCACCAATTGATACATATATAGTGGATAGTTATATTAGGGACATATAAGTTACCTTAAAAGTCCTGGTTTCTGATTTAGATTTTTCAGCTGTTTTGATGACAGGAAATCTAGATAGCTGTTTGCCAGTCTTAATCATCACTGTGGCTATCTGCAGAAATTCATCATGAGATGTATCAGTTTGAAAGGTATACCACAATTCTTATTTTCATCTTTAACAGCTAGAAAAGCATAAACAATATATCCACTTGCTTCATATAATATCAGAGAAGAATAACCATGAACTTTTTTTTTTCCATGATTCACTGAAACACTTCAGGAGTAGCTACAGATTTTGCCCAAAAAAGTTATTTTGCAAAGAATAGCTACTCTTGATTCCATCAAAGAGCTTGTTTCTTACTTTCAAATGTTTTCAATTTGGGCTCAAGAAACAGAATTGATAAACCAGTTCAAGTTTTCAACGCTAAAGGTATGAAAACCTCATTAGATTGATCATTGATCGACCTTTTGCAGCTCTCCATCACCGTATTGCCCCATCGCCTGAAATCTCCTTCCAGCCGCTACCAACCGTTTGCCAAATGCTGTATCAAACAGAACACAAACTTGGCAAAGGTTGAACGAAGCGTAAACAATGACTATAGTCCATACATGCTTTAGCTGTCTCTGTCAAGAAGCGATCCATTGATGGCAACTGCCTGGCGAGGCGATTGGACGTCGAAGTATCAGCTTGTTCCCATGCTCTTGAAATATTCAGAAGCAAATTCTCCAACGCTTCGCCACACTGAATCAAAGTTAGATTGAATCGAGTTACAAAGTGATGGATAACAAAAGCACAAGACATCCGGCAACTATTTCCTTGCCTCATCCAAGATAGGTCCGTTCGAGAGATCAAAGGCCGCATCATTCAACTGAAAAGAGATAAAAGTGCTGCAGAAATCCCCACATTATGATGAACGAAGCTAAATTGGGCGATCTTACATCGAGACGGAGATCGCGAGGGAGCTTCGACAGATAATCCGGAGGGAGAACGAAGGTATCCTGATTTAGGGCACCGACCATCACAAAAAGGCGAAAGAATAAAAAAAAATCCACCTTTCCGAAAACTGAAACCCCGATTGAATCAAAATGGGAAATTATTCGTTACAGCTAGGTCGCCGAGGAAGGGGAGTAGATCCTCGTCGTCGCTTTCTCCTTGTCCGTCTCCGCTGCTGTCGCCGCCGCCCGATTTAGCGAAATCGGACTCCGTGAGGGCGAAGCAACCGAGAGTTCCACGCGTCGAAGGATCGTTGCGCCACGGGAAGGATCGGGCGAAGACGCGGTGGGGGATTTGGAAGCACGAGGACAGCGCGAGAGAGGAGCGGAGCGCGGAGGGAAAAGGAGGAGAGACGAGCAAAGACGCCATTTTGACTCCTCGCTTTCTGTTGTTGTGATGCGAAGCAGAAGCAAGCAGCTGCGGCAGTCTGTAATCTTCTGCCCTATCCATTTCCTTTTATAGTGTTCATTTGAATTTTTTTTGGTTCACATGATTTTTTTTTAATGCAAAATTTTCTTTTTAACCACCCCCACAACTGTTCTCTGCGTGCTCCTCCTCTGCCGTTGCTGCAGCCTGCAGGTCCCAACGTGAAGCATCTTCCTCCTCTGCCGT
>JBBPFP010000084.1:2705184-2717772 GCA_037974795.1 Kaempferia galanga
TGAGAATTCAGAATATATGGGTCCTCAGCTATTGGAAACTCCTCCTCTAAGTCACTGTACTGCTCTGGAGGAAATTCGTTGTCCTCAATCTCAATATCATCAGCTAAGAACTCTTGCATATCTGTATTGCATTGTATTTCCAATGCAACCCTGTTAGAATGCTCGTCCTCATCACTCCAAGTTGGCTCAAAGTATTCAATAATTGTTCTGCCAGGATTTAGAACCTCATCTTCTACAATATTTGCTTCTTCATTTAAATCAATTGTGAAATTCCTTGCATTTGTATTTGTGTTGCATAGCCCATTATACTCATCAGACAATGGAATATTTGTTCCTGATGTTTCTCCAACATTATGTTCATGTTGGATGGAAGTATTTGCATCAAGCGTATTCCATATATCAGAGAAAAATTCATCATCAATCTGATCATCCCTGATAAATAAATTACAAATCACGTTAGCAACCCCTATAAATGGTTTAGCAAGGAAAATATAAATATTGCAAAAACTAAAGTAATCAAAGCCACGTTGGGCCTGATATGTGAGGATATCAGGCCCAACGTGGGCCTGATTTTATTGCATCTCATCCACACTATGGTTGCACCACCATTGAGATCCCAAAGTAAACATAGATTAGCACAATTTCAGTCCTTGCATCACAAGAAACTCAGAACACTTTAGATGGGTTCTATATAATATATCAAGCCCAACGTGCCAGTATTATTAAACAAACATACACCTACAAACTTTAGCTGAAATCTAACATCCCAGTTTAGCACCTCACTCACACAATAAGACCATAAAGAAAATATAGATCATCACCTTGTGCTACAAAAGTTTATCCTTTAAAAAAAAAATAACAAACCTTTTTACCCTAGGATATTTTTACGTACATGGGTATATGTTTATCCGTCATCTTCTACTATTTGCACTCTTGGACCTAATTTGACCTTCGTCGGAGATGTTCTTCAACGATGTCGTTCTTAATCAACTGATTTGGAAAGCCCTATTTTTTTGATGGTTTCTTCTTTATAAGCGATGAAACCCACTGATGCAGACCAGCCACTGCATGATAACACGTTCACACCAACCACCACTTCATTTTTTAATTGTTTTGTGGTTCGGATGCTTTGAAAACGGTGACAGAAAAGTGGGTTATTGGCGGGAGGGGTAAATTTGTCAGTTCACGTGAAGAGGTGCGCGTTTTGGTAATTCTGAAACTGGGGTACGCGTTTTGGTAAATAGCTAAAGGTAAGTGCGCCTTTTGGTAAATTGCCGTTCTCCTTTAGTTAACAAGTCGGCGATTTTTCAACGCACCCGGAAACTTACCCCGGGCGGGCCCACAACCGGTGTTTTTTTCCGGAATGCTTCGTTTGTTTTTAATTTTTTTAAAAAAATTAAAATTCGTTTTGCCCTCCCTAGTTTAGTTTAATCTAAATAACTCCTATACTTTTTTAAAATCAGCATCTACTGCCTATAATTTAAATTTGTCTCTAAAATAATCATTCTTTATCAGTCGTAATACCTTAAATTTATAAGGTAAAAAATTATAAATATAAAAGTAGCAAAAATAAAAGGGTGTAAATTTTCTTCTTAAATTATTTTTTTACCCATTGCTCTAATATGAAGTGATTTAAATTAAAAAAATAGATTTAGTCAACTCAAAGCAGCAGTGTTGTAAGTCGAATTAATTTTTACCTACTTTAGAATAGTGTTAACTAAGTCAAAATATATATTATGTAATAATTTTAATTATTATTAGATTAATTTGAACCAATCTTAATCAATTTTAAAATTTCCGGGTGTTTTTAAAATAATGGATATTAATGCTCTGTTCACGATTTAAAGAGAGAAAGGCACGGAGGAAGCCGATCCATTAATATATTTATTTCCCTTCGCCACGTCAGCAGTTAATTTCGCCCTTCTCGATCCAATCCAATTCCACGATGCTGACGTCATCGATGGTTTCGCCGTTAACGATCCGATCCGATTCCACTTTGAGACTCGTGAGTAGATTCGTAAGAATTGTCGTGACCAAACGAGGAGTATCCAACGGCTATAGCCGCCGCGCCGCGAACCAACGTCGTCCACCACTTCCCGAGTGACGAGGTCTCCGCCGCACTCTTCTCGCTGCTCCGGCGACGACGTTGTTCGAAGATGAGCTCGCTCCACCGCCGTCGATGATCCCTCTCTCGCCTCTCGATCGCTCCCCCTCCGCGGTAGCTCCGTTCTCGATTCTCCTCGGTAGACCCCTGATTCTAGGTCTTAATATTTATTTTCCGGAATTTTCGGAGAAATTGTGAGATTGATTTTTCCATATTTGTTTCCTTCCACAGGTTGGGGCAGTGCCAGATTTGTCTGCTTCAGAAGCCGGTGATGGATTCATCTTGGGGTGTCCGGCCGTATCCCGCGCTTGATTTCAGTATAGTTTCGAATCGTGTGAGGTTTGGATACAGAGGGCGAAACGCTTGTTTAGTTAGGGAGTCTGGAGTTCAATTTAAGTCTTGTTCGTCGCGGAGGAATTTGCTGAGCTTTTCGACTGCTGCTTATGGGAGAGATTGCGTGGACTTATTTAGATTTTCATGGAGAGATTTTGAAGGCGATTTGTTACAGTTTAGGATAGTTTCCAAGCGACCCATGATGTTGAACTGTCATTCCAATGATTCTGCAGCTCATGTTGGTGCTAGCAGAGAGGATACTAGTGCAAAGGAAGATGAATTAGTAGGTGAGCAAAAGTCTCCAGTGGAAGACTCGGAGGTAGTGCCTGCTTCTGATTCTAAGCCGATTGGCTTTCCGGTCGAGGAAAATGATGCCTATCATCTGGAAGAACTCAGGGAATTGCTCCAGAAAGCTATCAAAGAATTGCAGGTTGCTAGTCTGAACAGTACGATGTTTGAAGAGAAGGCACAAAAAGTATCAGAAACAGCAATTGCATTAAAAGACGAAGCAGAACGTGCTTGGAGAGATGTTAATTCTGCCGCTTCTTCCATTCAGGATATTATTAACGAGGAGGATGTTGCCAAAGAGGCAGTGCAGAAGGCCACCATGGCACTCTCGATGGCTGAGGCCAGGCTGCAGCTGGCAGTAGGAGCTATTGATTCAGAAATGGAACCAACGACATTGTCTGAACCTTCGGTTGAGAGCAATAATTACCAAGAACTTTTGTCCGCTGAAGAAGAGATTAGGAGCTGTCAGGAAAATTTAGAAAGTTGCAATGAATCTTTGAGACACATCCAAACAAGGAAACTAGAATTGCAAGAAGAAGTAGAGAGGTTACGACAGATTGCTGAGAAAGCTCAGTTAAATTCATTGAAGGCCGAGGAGGATGTGGCAAACGTTATGCTTCTTGCTGAAAAAGCAGTGGCTTATGAAGTTGAGGCTACTCAACATGTTAACGATGCAGAATTGGTACTGCAGAAAGTACTGCAGAAAGCTGAGAAAGCCATCCCTTCCACTGAAGCTTTCGATCAGCAACCACAAGTTTCTCAAGACCAGATAGCTAAGGAAGAGTCAAGCTCCGTGGAGGAGGTAATGGCCATTACTGTTGATGTTGGTGTTGCCGAAAGAGATGAACGCTTGGTTGGTGAAGATATGGCTGGTGATGTAGCTGTTCAAAGTATTGAAGGGGTGAAATCATATGATGAAATAAGCGATCAAGAGAATGGAAAGATGATTCCAGATGCCATCAAAGATTGTGATACAGAGGTTACGAAGGCAAAGAAGCAGGAACAACAAAAGGACTTGAATAAGGATATCCCTTCATCTCTTAATGCACCCAAGGCATTGTTGAAAAAGTCATCTAGGTTTTTCTCTGCATCATTCTTTTCTTCCGACATAGAAGATGAAGAGTTCACACTTGCCTCTGTCTTCCATGGTCTTGTTAATTTTACAAAGAAGCAAGCACCTAAGTTGGTTATTGGGATGGTTTTTCTTGGGATGGGGTAAGCTTTATACAAATCCATTAACTTCAGCCACTCAATATCCTATTTGATCTCCATTTTTATTGACAGTTGCATGCAATTTAATCTTTGGGAACCTTGTAGGAAAAACTAAAGAACAAATTAGACATTTTTGGAATTCTGTTTCTGAAATAGTAATTTGTTGTTCCCCCCTCAAATTTTACTGAATCTCTTATTCTGCTGTCGATCTTCCACATACCAAACTAATATAAGAATGATATAGATATCACTAGCATTGATTGTGATATCACTTGTGTTCTGTAACACCTCTCATGTGCTTGTGGCATATTCATACATGGCCTACTAAGCACATTAGCAAGGAAATTGCCTAGTGAACATATAGGTATACTTTTGATCACATATAGGAAATCAACTATGTCATACATAAGTTCCTTCTGTTGTATTTGAGCATGGAAGAATTGATTTGTGTGACTGATGTCTGATGCAGATCTACTAACACTTAATTGCATTAAATGAGTATGAAATTTGGACCAATTTTATGCTATCGTGATTATATAAGATATGTTAACAATGCTACTTAAATAAACTGCATTTTCTTCCATCATTACTTTGTATCCTGGAAAGATATGACATGTTTTGCAGCATTAGTTGCTACTGTTTATTTTTTATGCCCAATAATTGGCCAGGGTTAATGATCTCCTTCTCATTGCTGTGTCAGGGCTTTCTTTATAAGCAGTAGAGCAGAAAGGACCTCGCAATTGCTTCATCAACCAGATGTTTTAAGCATTGAGGAAGTTGCCTCATCTACCAAGCCTGTGGTTAGAGCAATAAGAAAGCTCCCCAAAAGATTGAAAAAGTTAATTGAACTCTTACCTCAGCAAGAGGCATGTTATTTTAACTGCAACTTTCATTTGATTAAATTTGAGTCTTTCAATCTTTTGGGTTTTTATTCAACTCAGATCAAACACTTTCAAATGAAAAAAAGAAAGTTGTTATCTAAATATTTCAAAAAGTACTTTCTAATTCATTTTGGTTAGTTGTCTTTTCTCATACATTTCTAATACAACCCGCCTATCTTGCTCTTGTACTGACTTATGCTTTTAGATTAATGAAGAAGAAGCCTCTCTCCTTGACATGCTGTGGTTACTTCTAGCTAGTGTTATCTTTGTACCAGCATTCCAGAAAATACCTGGAGGTAAACCCAACTCCATCCTGTTGACCCAGTTGCCCAATCTTGGAAGTTTACACTAAATAATGTTAATATTTTGGAGGAAATATTAACTTCTGCCTACGTTCAATTCATTCTTTTACCTATTGCTCTTTGCATCTTCCAGGTAGTCCGGTCCTAGGTTATCTTGCGGCTGGCATCTTAATTGGTCCATATGGTTTTTCTATCATCAGGAATGTTCATGGGACAAAGGCTATTGCTGAATTTGGAGTTGTTTTTTTGCTGTTCAATATTGGGCTTGAGGTAGTGTCTTTTATTTGCTATCTGTTGTAATATGTTAATAGATGATCATTTGTCATACTTCTTTGGAACACAACCTTCAATTTTATGATATACATTGCAGCTTTCTGTTGAAAGATTAAGCTCAATGAAGAAATATGTTTTTGGGTTAGGTTCTTCTCAGGTGATTCTGTTTAACTTTTTACTACATGTAATAGGATGCTGCCAAAGATCTTTTAAAGAAGTTGTTGCTTATCCTGACAATTTGCAGGTTCTAGTCACTGCTGTAGCTATTGGATTGGTTGCTCATTTAGTCTCTGGGCAACTAGGTCCAGCAGCAATTGTTATTGGCAATGGCTTGGCACTTTCATCCACAGCAGTTGTGTTGCAAGTGGGTTTTTTTTTGGCCTCTCCTCTTTCTTTTCCATGTTGTTTTTGTACATTTTACAGCTATATTTAGTAACATTCAACTTGATTTATCATTTACATATTCCAGGTGCTGCAAGAACGAGGGGAGAGCACTTCACGCCATGGACGTGCTACTTTCTCTGTGCTGCTCTTCCAGGTAGACCTCTCATTCCTAGGTTGAACTGAGATATTTTTTTCTAAAGGACACTATCTTGGTCCCCATACAAGTTCGTGTTGATATCATGCTTCGGGTTTCATGCCATAAAAACCTGCCCTGCTGTTTATTGATAAAATTGACAAAGGGATTCTCTATTCCAGGGGACCTTGTTTAGTAGAACTTGAACATCGTGGTTTTGGATGCTATCAATCTTATGTTACATTTTGTGAGTTATGTGTGTGTGGGGTTTTGGATGCTATCAATCTTATGTTACATTGTATGTGTGATTTACTTGTTTACTTGCAGGATCTTGCAGTGGTGGTTCTTTTGATTTTGATACCTCTAGTTTCTCCAAACTCATCAAAAGGAGGGGTATTCTTCTTTTACACATTTACTTATTTGCTTGTACCTCACAAGTTGTGATCTGTGTTCTTAAATCGCCGTATAGTATTATTTAAAATTTACCTTTAGCAGCATGGTCATCCTTTTAAACAATAACTAATATGATAAATAAACTAGTTTTACGAGCAAATTTATTATCAGATATGTTCATATGTGAGAATTAGTCCGCTGACTTTCATCCACTGCCCCAATTCTTAAGCTTGAGTTAGAAATAATTCATTAATCTAATCTTATCCTTCCATTCTTCCACAACTCTCCATATCCGATTAAAGTAATCTCTTTCCCTTAAGGGTTGATGTCTATATATGTATATATATTTGTCCAATCAATTTACTGTCCAATTTAACAGAATTATTTATTGGCATATTATCATCCAGATTGTTATTATTATTTAACTTCTTCTCCCATGAAATTTTATCTTTTATTAATTTTGTGGGATTATAATACTATTAATATTTGTAAACTTTATGGTCAAACTTGAACTATTTCAAATCCGGCAGAGAGAATCAGTTTCAAAATGCACTGTCATAACCACCTGATTTCCCTCAGAAAATGCTTTGGAGGATAAATGCACTTTGGTAAAGTATTGACAAGCTCACCCTTGATACTATAGTGCAATTAGTGATTAACCAACACACTGGCAAATATTGTCCTTTAAGGGGCTTTTATTTACAATCTTCTAATATCTTAATTAGGCCTTTTATGAATATGTTTTGTTTGCAATTTGAATAATCTTTCTGATTACTGTTTCTCTTTTCTTAGGTGGGATTTCAAGCAATTGCAGAGGCTCTTGGGTTGGCTGCTGTAAAAGCAATAGTTGCTATTACTGCTATAATTGCTGGTGGACGCTTGGTAAGTAACCGATAGGTGCTCAAATAGAAATTTTATAGTATAGACAGGACCCAATTGTACAAGTGTGCGTTGCAGGTCCAATTCCCATTGTAGGCACCTCGAGTGCACTTGTTGGTGCCTTGGATACATGTTCATAAGAAAAGAGGATCTACTAACACTTTACGGCCTACGATACGAGTTCCATAGCCTAGCAAAGTTATCATCTTTCTCCAAGTTGTATATTATGCATCTTTTGGCAGAACATAAGTCGAGTTTGTGCAATCTAGTAATAGATTTCTAGATGGATTTTGTTAGCTTTCTATATGCTTAAACTCGTTTTTGTTTTATGAATTCAAACTTTGTTATTCACTTTTATAACATGTTTTGCTTGTAAAGTTTGTCTTGGTTCTCAAAGGAGCAGATACTGATTGTCTCTTGGTATTACGATCTGGCAGCTTCTTCGACCAATTTATAAGCAAATTGCAGAAAACCAAAATGCTGAGATATTTTCTGCAAATACTCTCCTTGTTATTCTAGGAACTAGTCTTCTTACAGCACGGGTATGTGCCGCTATTTACTGTAATTCCCAACAGATCTTTGCAATGATGACCAGTGAATTTCCTGTAACAGGCTGGTCTCTCAATGGCTTTGGGAGCTTTTCTGGCCGGTCTCCTCCTAGCAGAAACTGAGTTTTCCCTACAGGTTGAGTCAGATATTGCTCCTTATCGTGGCCTTCTGTTAGGCCTCTTTTTCATGACGGCAAGTATCCCAAGAGAGCTCATCTTCCTTCCAAAATTTTCTTACAGAGCAAGTGAATAAAATTGATCACCAGTGTAAAACTTGGTTCTACATTCCAGACATCCTTACTGATGCTTTATGTGATTTTCATACAAGACTGAAGAAGTTTACCTTGACATCATGCCATTAAAAATCACTATGGATTTAGTTCTCTCTTTTCTTTTCTTTGTTTCCTTGAAAAAGAATTCTTCTTGTTTAAATCATGCAGAAAGAGGTGAATTAATGAAATGATGACGTCATGTGTAACAAATAAGGTAGTAAATGCATATTGATCTGAAAGAGCAAACATTTAAAAAAAAAAAAGTAGCTACTGCTGCTTAACTAATTCAACACCACCCTAAGAATTTAGTGGATAAGTGTGATAAAAACCTTTACATTATATATCCTTCCTTGCTAAAGGTTGCATCTTTGTTTCTAAATAAATAGCGTGTGCTTGGCAGTTCTTGCCCCATGGGCCACATAGCAGTGGTAAAGTGGCGGGCCTCTTTCTCATACAACGAGGGTTTGAATCTCATGCTGGGCATTTCTGAATGCTCGTGGAGTTCAAATCTCTAGTGACGCTGGGTCCCCTCCTTGGCCCACCTGCACTTCCTGAATTTACCCCAGTGGCCCGCAGAAAACTTCTGTGGGGCCGGTCAAGATTAGTCAGATCACAAGAACTATATATATATATAGTCTGCAACCTATTGGATTCCTTTAGAAATTCTAAAATTGCATATAACTGGAAAGAAAAATCAGCAATAAAGATCAACAATCACCAAAATACAGACTTTACCACCTCATTATTAAATCTCTGAACTTAGATGAATTTGTTGTGTTCTTTCTTTTTTCAAACTGGACAAAGCCACTGCTGTCATGAAAACCAGCCAAAAGGCCCAATACAGTAGGCTATTTCAGTGGATGATTTTATTTATTTTGTTTCTGTGACATACCATGACTCAGTAGTCAGTTCATGGTGGTCATGGCATGTGGAGAGAAAGAGGTTTGCATTGCTTCTATCTGCATTTCACATCTACTGTGTCTAAGACATGTAATCAGCAGAGATGCATGGCATTTCTCACAAAGTGCATCATCTTTAGTATAAACTGTTTTTTACTCACAGAGTGCATCATCTTTCTTGTAGCAGGAACTGGTTCCTATTTTTTGAAATATGTTTTTAGATTTCACTATTTGCCTGAGTTAGTATGCTACTATTCATTCTTTATCATTGACAAACTTCTTGTTCATAACCTACACCGCCCTCTCTGACCATCATATCTTTTCAGGTTGGTATGTCTATCGATCCAAAACTTCTTCTTGCAAATTTTCCAGTTATTATGGGGGCATTGAGTCTCTTAATTGCTGGAAAGACACTGGTGGTTGCCTTAGTAGGTAGATTATTTGGTATTTCAACTATATCAGCTATAAGAGTAGGTCTTCTACTTGCTCCTGGTGGAGAATTTGCATTTGTCGCATTTGGGGAAGCTGTAAATCAGGTGATTTATTAACAGATCTCTGCATCCATTATTTTCTCGTCAGGCAGTGGCTTATTCAAACTCTATGGAATCTGGAGAAATTGTCAGTCATTGAACAGTCCAAAAAATGGATTTTTCAGTAATGCCACAGTTGGTTTACCTGTCATTTTGTAGTTGCTCTGAAAAGATTATCATTTACACAAGATGCACATTTTTTTGACTGACAGGTGTATTGACTCTTCCCTTCTTATTTTTCTTTTTGTAGGGCATCTTATCTTCTCAACTTTCATCATTACTGTTTCTGGTTGTTGGCATTTCAATGGCTCTTACACCATGGTTGGCAGCTGGAGGCCAATTGCTTGCTTCTAGATTTGAGCAGCATGATGTCAGAAGTCTGTTGCCTGTTGAAAGCGAGGTAAAATATTTTATAATTTATTAATATCTTTCATGATATTCCATATCAAAAAATTTTAATTCATAAAAGAGTTCTAAATACCAGCCACAGACTAAAATAGTGTATTTGTCTGGTATTCGGATAATGAGCATGACTGGTATTGTTAGGCTCCCCACCAAATTACAAATTCTCGTTTAACTGTTCTATATTTATTTTTTTCCAGTTGCAATTTTAATGTGTACTACTCAAGCATTAAATATCGGTTGAATGGTTGTCTTGTGTAGACTGATGACTTGCAAGATCATATAATCATTTGTGGATTTGGTCGCGTTGGGCAGGTACTTTTGGTATTCTCTGTTTCATTAACTTGTTCACCTCATAGCTGATCAATTCGTGATTCAGGCAACATTAGCTTTGTTCTAAAAATAAAGCATTGATGTCTCGCTTTTCTTTCCTTTTCAGATCATAGCCCAACTTCTTTCCGAACGGTTAATCCCATTTGTCGCTCTAGACGTCAGAAGGTAAGGTTCTCCAGCATTCTGAGTTGGAGTCTTCAGAGGGACTCTAATACCATTGTGCAAATTAGATAAGGACCAATAGTTACCATATAATCTTGAGCACATAGTGCATCAGCCATGTCAGTTGTGTGCAATCCTACATAGCAGATTAAGAGTCACAATTTTCAGATGGAAATTAGTTTATTTAGCTTCTTTTATCTTCTCTGGCAGTAGGTTCAATCTAAATCCATGATACCTTTGTTTAAATTTTACAAAAGTTAAAGAGGGCAGTAGAAATTCTTTTTTTTTTTTTTTTTTGACAATTACTGATCCTTAAATTTACTTTTGTGTCTGAAGCTACTATGTTATTGATAGCCTGCTTATTCTTTATTCCATACTGTTAGTGACCGGGTAGCCGCTGGTCGTGCACTTGACCTTCCTGTGTATTTTGGCGATGCAGGGAGCAGAGAGGTTTGGAGTTTTTCTATAGTACATATTTGAATTTACGGTACATAATAATCTGAGTTTTGTTTTTCCATAATATGAAACTTTAGGTTCTTCATAAAGTTGGGGCTGAGAGAGCTTGTGCTGCTGCAATAGCTCTAGATACTCCTGGAGCAAATTATAGAACAGTTTGGGCTCTTAGCAAATACTTTCCAAATGTAAAGACATTTGTTCGGGCCCACGATGTTGATCATGGCATTAACTTAGAGAAGGCAGGAGCAAGTGCAGTAAGTTGATGATACACTTGACACTCGATACCTTTCCAATTGCCATTATCGAAATTTGTAAGAGAAAGAAAATATGTTGAGCATGATTTTCCAAAAGTTGGTATTTATATATCACATCAAATGGAAAGAGACCTTTCTGGCATTCTAACAAGTTTCTTATAAATTCTTAAGGTTGTACCAGAGACTTTGGAACCAAGTCTCCAGCTAGCGGCTGCTGTTCTTGCGGAGGTGAACTTATGCAATGTGATTCAATGTTTGAACGTTGACCGCTTCTAGGATTAACAACAAATATATGTTTCCTTGCAGGCCAAGTTGCCGACATCGGAGATAGCTGCCACAATCAATGAGTTCAGATCCCGTCATCTCTCTGAGCTTACCGAGGTATGATACTATCTTTTATCATGTTCACTTGGCGCTCCATACACGAGCTTTCTTTATTATGTTGCACTCAAAGCGAATTGAGGAAGAGTATCATGTTAGTTGAAATGAGACACTAAGCTTCATCAATTCAAAGATCATAGGAAGACAGTTATCTAGAGATTCTTGCTTGTTTATTCGTTCAAATAGGGTGCTTGAATCATTCCTTATAACAGGCAGATTCAGGTCCTGGTACGAAAATGTTGTCACGATGTGCACTTGAGAGTCGCATAGTAGACGTAAAGGATGAATATTCATGTTTAGTATAAAAAAGTTATCTTCTGTTTTGTAACCCTTGACATGATGACTCTTGACCTCGATGAGCTTTCTCTGGCAGTTATGCCAAGCGAGTTGGAGCTCACTTGGATATGGGTTTTCGCGAGTAATGCCAAAGCCAAAGACAAAGCCACCGAGCTCAGATTCAGATGAGATCGAAATTATGGAAGGAACATTGGCGATATGATTTCCACACTAGATGACTACATAAATTTTGAAGCACAATATGGTTGATAATTCACTGTGAAATTTCCAAATTGTACAGGGAAAATTCATAAAATCTCATGGCTTTCTTTTTAAATTTCCAAATAGGAAAATTCTCTGTTTTCTATTTATTTTTTATTTTGTTTAAAAAAAATCATTTCTAGTATTTAAAGTTGGCACCTTAATCCTAGTTGTTGCTGATATCTGTAGCTTGCTAGATTATACGAGTGACTTATTTGGTCTTGTCTATGGACATTGGAAGATTTAGGGTTTGTTTATTTTTTATTATTTTTATTTTAAAAAAAAACTGTCTAGAATATTTTGAAGGTTTGTTTTCCATTATTTTGCATTAATGTATACATAATATTTTCTCTTTATTCTATTTCTCCCCTTCGACGGTTGAAGAAGCTCGTGAAATAGTGTTGAAACTTGGAAGTTCGATGGAATGTTGGACTCAAAGAGGTGAAACTTGGTCGCGACCAGAGTTGGGGCGATGAGTCTTTCAACATGATCGATCACTAGCATCCAGCGGGACGAGTGGCGTAGAGATAGGTGGTTGGGGTGAACAAAAAGGAGAAGGCAACGATGAGTCTCATGGATGTGAGGATTGATAAAAATTGAAGTAAATATTAAATCCTAAATATATATATTTT
>JBBPFP010000084.1:2752607-2776021 GCA_037974795.1 Kaempferia galanga
TATATATGGAAAAAGGCCAAGTCTTTGACCGATTCAAGGAGGCAAAGCCAGTCTAGAAGTGGACCGATGTCGAAGTAGAAAAATGTCTTTTATTTTGTTGGTTTTTTAATGTGCTAATCAATGATATATAGCTTTACACTTTATATTGATTGCTGAAGTAAAAAAAAAACACATTTTACTTTATTGGTTTAATATTAATTTTACAAATAAATTTATCTATAATTATATCTACAACGATATCCAAAAATATATCTACAAAACTATATCCACTACTGTTTACCACAAACTATATTCATAAGAGCAATACTAAAATCCACAATGATCCTAAATATTTAACCCAACATATAGGACTTAGGCACCTTATACATATGAGTAAAAAAATTGGCTCTACTCACTTCTGACTTCACCAAATTGAGATTGATTGTAATAATTATTTTTGATTATTTCTATAAATTGAAATGTAAAAAATACAAAATGCATTAGATTCAATTTAACTATAATTCACTAATAATATTATAATGAAATTAACACACAGTAACAACTAATAAGATTTTTATCTTAACACAAAGTATTTTTTTCTCAAACAAAATACATTAAAAATCAATTAGAATCAATCATATGTGTTGTATACTAAAATTAATCCTTTGTTACTCTTCATACATCCTTTAATTTCTAGGAAATTCTCAAGTTTAACATGTTCAACCATAATTTCTAATTTAACTAGGCAAACTGTTCGTGCATCAAGGCATTACAAGCTATCTGAATTCCATCTATGTGACTTAGTAATCTTAGATTGTAAGTAGAATATGGAGACACAGTGAAGAGGCAGCGGCAATGAGTCAGAAAGATTGTAATTCATTCAAATGTGCTTTCATTGGCAATCTAAGATTTTAACTGATCCGGCAAGGGGATGTATAGCCCACGTGGCGAAGGGAGTGTCCCGCATGGCGGATGAAGCGCGAGGTGCCATATGTCCCATGTGGTGTCCAAGGCGTCCACGTGGGGCCAAACGGGGGGACAGGATGGAATCCCGTCCCGAAGGACTGCTTAGAATGGTCGCTACTGGTCTCCCCGACCTACGTACCGATCGGATAACCACCGAGCGTAGACCTCCAAGAAACCAGATCCTGAGAGCCCGAGCACATACCTCTAGAGCCCGAGCGCAGACCTCCAGAGACCAGACCCTCAGAGCCTACCGAACCCCTTCAGAGCGCATAAACAGTAACAGACGACCTGGGAGCAATGCTCGGTCAATCTCCTCTCAAAAGCTCCGCTCGAACACACGGGACTGACAGCTGGGTAATGATCGGGGAAAAGCTGCCGTGACTACACGGATCCCCAACACCCATACGAAAGCGACACCCCTACTGTGTCTCGACTTTGGAGCCCATACGTGGCAACCCGTCATTAATAAAGAACAGGTGGAGCACGCCGTCATTAATAGGGACATGTCCCTGTGGGCACCTTACCGCCGAAAAGTCACTCCAACATTAATGAGGACAAGCTCCCGCAGACCCTCCATTGACGGATAACCATTCCGTCATTAATTGTGAATATGACTCCACACATGTTCTAATGATGAAGGGCCATCTATAAAAAGGGGATCCGTTGAACTCACGAGGTAAGCTCATTCCTTTGGCGCATCCACATATACTTCTCCTTCAGTAGTTCTTTTACTACTTCTGTTATAAAAGACCACTACTGACTTGAGCGTCGGAGTACCAAACAAGCGGACCCCGTCCCCTGTTTGGTAACTAACGCTCCTCGGCTTTGTGCGATTGGTTTGCAAGCTTGCGAGGTGTTACTCGAAGCAGGGAGGATGCTATTTTCCCTCTCCTTGCCCACACGGTCTGTACGACGTTCGCTCGGCCCTCCTACATCCTCTCCTCTCAGAAGAAGTCTAGCTCAACCGGCTCGGTCCTCGTCGACGAAAGTGGTCGGCCGTATTCCCAGCTGCCCATCCACTCGGACCCGTGCAGGATCAATTATCAACATGGTTGCTTGCTTTGCACTTTTTCTCTTGCAGGTATTGATGCATTTGCTATATTTGATGCGAGTTGGAAAGAAGGCTGTCCAATGATGTGTAGCATTGGCTCTTGCTCACCTTTCCCCACCTGATGAACATACGTGAGCTTTACATTGTTTAACTCCTGTAAAGTTTGTGTGATTATATACATATTGTTTGTTTGAGCCTCTTGAATAGTATTGTTCTAGGCTTTCCCTGTAACAGGATTTGGTCATTGTCTTTTTTTTTTTTACTTTGCTATAAAACTATTGAAAGAGATGCAAGGATTTGAATATTTAAAGATGGAGGCATGATAAGTGTTGATCCTTCTTGTCTCATAAATGATCTCCCTTTGTGGCTTGCAAGGACATGGTGTGTGCCTATATTTCCATGTGCTTTGATTACACAAACAATATGTGAATTTATTATCATTAGTCATTCCTGGTGTTTGAAGAATCACTGAACCTAGTTTCGCAGGTCCAAATTTTTTTTGATACATATGAGATTTATTCTGACACTATGTTGAGACAAGTATAAGATTAGAATGCACATTTTATCAGTGGCATCTGATGTGGGACTAGGTGATAGGGAGCTCAGTATTGGTGTAAAAGCTTGACACGGCGGTGCATACAATACAAAATCCAAAGTACCAATATCTAATTATCATTGTAACATCACAAGTTGCTAAAGATTATGTTAATTTTTTAGGGTAAAGAAGAATATGTAAGCAATTTTATAACCTTATCCACAAAAGTCAAAGAGGATCAAATACATTCAAACAATTGTGCGTAGATTGAGGAGTTAAGAGTTTGTCATTTGAAATTCATACATCTTAAATTCATTCAGAAACGTAGCTTGCACATTTAAGGTGGTGCCAATCAATCCATTTTGGGTCTTTGGCATTTGGCACTAATACAGTATCCTTCACTTCTTGGATCAGTTCATATTAAAATTTAGATTTAAAACCTTGCTCAGTTTCCAATTGAAGCCCTTTACAAATATCATGATGGACTAGGACATCGCAGAATATATGGGAACAAATACATGTCTCTCTCTTTATAAACAACTTCAGTATGAATCAGATACATTCGTCATTTATGCTGCTATTTATATTCTTGTGACTTCTTGATATTTGAATTTATTTTTTCCATTATTTTTGTTTCTATTATGCTTGTTTTACTTATTAATCATTCATGTAGGTCTATCTGGGCGAGCAATATGTAAACAATTCCACACTGTCAGATGTTACTTTTTTTGTTGAAGGTTGTGGCCTGCTTGTACTGATTTCTTTTACTTGAAAATGTACATACAATAATTAATACTATCAAAATTAATTTGAGTAAGCTATTAGTTATTTATTGAGTTCCTAAATTTCTAATCTGTTCTAGGCAAATGCTTCTATGCACACCGGATAGCTTTGCTTGCTTCTCAGATGCATTTCGGGCAATGTTTGATGGTGGATATAAGGTACTGTTTAAGAACTAATCAAATGATTATGAATGTGGTGTTCATAAATCAAGGAATTGATTTCCATCAGTGACTGTCCTAATGCACTAATTAAGCATTATTTCATTTATGTGCTGATGCCATACTACTAAACATGACACGAATACTTTCAGAAATCTTCTGAACATTAACCAAGCAAACTCTTTTTCTATTTCTTAGAACCTATCCACTCTACAACTTTCGCATATAAATTTTTCATAGGAGAAGGATGCAAGCGACATTGAGATTCCTAACATAAGATGGGATATTTTTGAATTAATGACGAGGTGATTGTTGTTCTTCTCGTTATTTTTGAAGTCCAGAGGTTTCTAATATTTTGCTCCTTGCCTACAGATACATTTACTCAGGATCAGTTGAAATTAACAACCTTGTTGCACAAAACCTCCTAAGAGCTGCATGCAGATCATTATCTTCTGAAGGACCTTAAGCGTTTGTGTGAATATAGCATTAAACAGGTGAATAGAACAAATTTTCTTTTGAAACTGGCTATCCTATTTTCTGCTTACAATCTTATTCATGTTTTGAATCTGCTATGTAGGACGTTAACATTGATAACGTGTTCAGCATGTATGAATTATCAGAGGCATCCAATGCGATATTCCTGAGGCAAATTGGGTTGTATTCTCTAACCCATTTTTGAATCCTTTAAAATCATATTCAAATAAAATTAAAATGAAATATTAATATAAATTTGCTCAGTTTCAAATAAACTAAAAGCAAGATAAAAATTTATTTTTAATATAATTTTTTCTAATTTAACTTTAAATGTACGTTTATGACCATTAGGAAATAGCTACATATTACAGTTTTTAACAGTTAAATGAGGCAGAGCAAATCCTCTAGTTCGTAATCTTTAATTTTTTTTTTAGTTTATGTTAAGAAAGTCGCTAGATTAAATTAAAAAGAATTAATATATGAATCTTCTAATCCAATAATCCTCTATGAAAGAATCAGGACTAAAAGATTTCGTCTGCTAGATGTTAAACACATGATATTCTGTACGTGGAGATAATGCGGCGGTTTCACATTTTTAAATAGGGAGGCCAAGTTCAGTCAAGGCGGCTCGAGTTTATTTTCCAGGTAGGTCCACTCTTTCGTCTATCTCCTTCGAATTGAAGCCTCTTCCTCCAACTCCTTTCCGGTTCCATGGCGAAAAGAGCTGTGCGATACGCTGTGGTGAGCTCCTTCCCTCTCCTCTCCTCTCTTCCGCAACCCCCCACTTCAATAAGTTGTTGTTCATTATGAATCTATGTTGTGCTCAGATCGATGCGTTCACTAGTGCGCCGTTCAAGGGGAATCCGGCGGCCGTGTGCCTCCTCGACACTCCGGAGGACGTGGCGGCTGGCGACGAGTGGATGCAGTCGGTAGCCGGAGAGTTCAACATTTCCGAGACCGCTTTCCTCTCTCGCGCCGTCGATGTGGGGTCTGATAGCCCGGCCAACGGCGCTTGCGGTCCCCGATTCCATCTCCGATGGTTCACTCCCGTCGCGGAGGTTAGGTTTCCGTTTTCTACCTTTTTGTTTCCCCCTTCTTTCTCTGTTTTCTAGTCAGCATCGGCGGCGTGGAACACCCTTGTTGGGCCGTGGCTGCTTCCAATCAAAAGATTGATAGATGGTATAGAAGGTGTTGTAGATCTGATGATTGTGGTTGGTAGTGGCTTATTTTATAGTGGTGATTGCGGTGTTTACATCCCATTCTCATACTGAAATGAGGTGATAGCAATAGCTATGTATGAATACCAGGTCAACAAAAGAAAATAGATGGATATTAAGAAAGCGTGGGACCGAGTGACGTTGAATCTCTTACCAATTTTGTTCGTACGTGGTCATATTGGGCGGCAGTAAGAAGCCAAAAACAATTGGCACCAAGCGAAAGAGCACTTTGGGACTTGAGATGCCAAACATTAACTAGGAGAGATTATGACACCTTAGTTTAATCTCATATGGTAAATTGTGGAGTAATTAATAAGTTTTCTAAGCTTAGATAAGTGAGCTATTATTAATTTGAAGTTGATCATTTTAGCGTAATGGTTGGGCTCCACAAGTTAATGAGATTGGGAGCTAGAGAAAAGATGATTGAAAGGGTAGGAAAATGATGATCGGTGTAAGAGGGAGGGAGGGGAAACTTCTCTGTGGACCCCTAATTGTTAGACAAGGATCAAAGAGATGAGAGCCTAAAGCTTAGCTGCCATAATAAAGTTTGCATAATGGTGATAGAAGCAAGCACAATACAAAATTACATGTGCAACAATTACAAATGTAGGATATTGTCACAGAAGGTATCACAAGGGAGTAGAGGCAAATCGTGCAAGTTGATGAAGACAGTGTTACTCCTTTTTTCCTTTAACAGACTTTTAAGGGCGTTGTTGATTGTTGTTTGATCAATTGGTCCATTGTTTTCTTCAAAAGTGAACTGTCTCTATTGCAAAATGATATAGAAGTTGTTATTATGAAGCAAAAAAAAAAAAAAAACAAAGAAAGAAAGAAACAGTATTTGGTTCCAAATTTTTTGCTCATATATCCTTTTTTATTAAATAGTCGCCTTTCATTTGATGTACTCTCTTATGTTATTGTTCAAATGCACTTGTACTAATATGTTGTTTAATTTTAGACTATAGGCTAGGCTTTGAAAGTGTTATATTCATCATTTTTTTTGAAAATTTTGGTCATATTTTGAATTTTGATGCTAGTTAATCACCAAGAGAGACCATAAATTGCCTCTCTTGATGGATTTATTTGCAGCATCGACTTCCTTAATCTTTTATTTGCAGGTAGAACTTTGTGGCCATGCAACTTTAGCAGCTGCGCATTTTCTCTGGTCACTTGGTCTAGTTAATAGTGAAGTAATTTATTTTTCAACCAAATCTGGAACACTGACAGCCAAGAATGTTTCCTCAACCAAAGCTGCAAAGATCTTCATTGAGTTGGATTTTCCAGTGCTTCCGGTAGCAGAATGTGATGATGCCCTTGAGACACTATCGATTCCGGTTACTTTGAATGGTGCATCCATCATCAATGTTCAGAAATTTGGAGCCAATGAAGACCTCATGGTACTCATCTTTTCTTATCTCGTGAAAACATTTTTAAAATAGCATTCATTCTAAGAATATGCAAAGTATGCTTTGAAATACTTAACTGCTTTTCTTCATGCCGCATTCAACTCATTGCCACTTGAACAATAGCATGAATCTGGAATTGCATGTTAACAATGAACTGTTCTCAGATCGAGCTTTCTTCTGCAAAGGATATTCTCAATCTACAACCAAATTTTGAAGAGATTCAAAAGTGTGCTGGAGGTGCTATTGTCGTAACAGCATCTGCTCCTGCCAATTCTGAATTTGACTTCTTTACTCGTTTTTTCTGCCCCAAGTTTGGAATTAATGAGGTATTTTATACCCCACTTTTAATAGACTTCTTGTAAACCATTTCAGAGATCAGCCAACTATATATACATATATAAAGGATTTGATATCACCGTTCGTGGGCGTCTGGACCACTTCCGGGTGCCCCGACCATTCAGTCGTGGACGCACATCAAGGACGGCGAGGCAAATTTATTTAATAAATTTTAAAAATTCAAGTTTGCTCCCTTTTTTTCCTCCCCAAGGAAATAGAAACTAAAGAAAAAAATTTCTGTTTTCCTATAATTTTCTTATCCTCTTTTTTTTTTTTTCATTAGTTCTTTGTTTCTCTCGTGTGAAATTGGGCCATAATGCAAATCCCAGACCAGTTGCACTATGATCTTCGATTTCTCTCGAGTAGATCCATGGTAGTTTAGGAAAAATCTCTAGCTATATCTTTCCTTTTACATGTACAAGATCTATCACAGGATCCTGTTTGTGGAAGTGTGCATTGTGCTTTAACACCCTACTGGAGTAGAAAACTGGGGAAGAACAGCCTCGTCGCATACATGGTACCGATGTCTTTATTTAAACAAAAAATATTTGTCGCATTTTATTTTATCCATTACTTACAAATTATTTTTCTCTTCTTTTCGATGTGTAGGCTTCTCCAAGAAGTGGGAGACTCGACCTTGAATTGATCGTCGAAACTCAAAGAGTACTCATTCGAGGAGAAGCCGTGACTGTGATGACCGGAACTTTGGTAGTCTAATAATATAGTTAAGTCTAATCCAAGCTATTTGGATCTAGACTAGCTGAATAAATCATTTCACGTAGACATATTTTATCATCATGAAGATCATTATTTATCTAAACCAAATGTAAGAATCCAAATGGCCGGTAACCCTTGATTTTCAATCGCCATGCTATCTCATCCAGCATTTTGCCTTTTTTTTTTTTTTTTTGGGTTTTGTTCCGAAATTGAGGATGGCTGCAAAGATTTCATGCACAACGTACACCATTCAATCATAGCACTTTCAATGCATATATTTTTCCCAGCAACAGGTAGAATCCGTCACTTGGCATTTCTCCATCTCTGCAGATTTATGATGAATTCCTTAACGATGCCCCAATCCTTCAACCCATCGACTGTGTCCAAGCCAAAATAACACTTAGTCGGTCCACGACTGATCTAATAGAGCATATAGCCTACGATCGTAATACTCTCTGTAACTGCATCCTTCACGGCTATTGCGTCAAATAAAGTTCTTGTTTAAACCAGTAACACAAATATGCTGGACTGCCCATTTAATTGAAGATCAAATTTACGAATTAATAAATAAATTTTTCTTAATGAACGGTTGACAATATAAAAATAATGGGTTAATAGGTTGTAGTACTTTCTGATTAGTTCATGGGAAACTTCCATACCAGTGTTCAAAATCAAAAATAAATTAATAAAATCGTGCCACAATTTAAAATTTTTTCTTTTCAAAAATAATTGCAGTACATTAATCGACTACTAATAATATAACAATGGAATAATACAGGTTCAGTTTAATCAATTTTAATGCATTTCTCAATTTTAAAATCGAGATTAAACTGAATAAATCGAAATAAAAGATATTTTCTTATAAAAATTGAAATTTTAAATTAATTAAACTAAATTTTAGAATTTGATTATTTTGATTTAATTGATATTTTACAAAACGAGTATGCAATCAATTGAACAATATATAATATTTTATCGTATATAATAAATATTATTAACAAACCAAATTAAAACATTATTTAATATTTTATGCAAATAAAAAAAATTCTAAGCCAATTGAATTGATTTTATTACCATAGAAGTCTAGCCAATTCATAAGATCTACTAAACTTTATGGAAATTATTAACCACTTTCTTATGTAATCTTTTTCTGCTCTTTTTTCAAATTTTCACATACCCTTTTTATATGTGATTTATTAATATTTTTTTAAGGATATTTATATTTTTAACCTTAAAAAAGAAATTAAATTTGAGATGCGTTATAAGTTGAGTCCGCCGAGTCGAGTTAAGTTGAGCTTGATCGAGCTCAATCTGAGTTGACATCTCTAGCGTGTGTGGTGAAAGAAATGGAATATTTTTAGCAAGTAGTTTAACCATGATTAATTTGTGAGGTTAAAATTCCGTAGGATATATATACCTTTCTGATTCTCACCGAGCGAGCCCCTAAAGCCAAAAATTGACAGAGGCAGTCCAGCGGGCGTTCTTCTCCAAGGCCCTGTGCCGCGATCCAATCCGCCCTGTCACCCATCGCCGATCGATCTTCCGATCGGTCTCAATCGCGCTAGATAGGTCCTGGTAATCTCCGATCCTTCTCTCGCCGCTCCATGCAGTGGATTTCTTGGTCGCCAGCTTCGTTTTACACGGCGTTTCAACCGATCGATTCAAACCTCTTTCTGATTGAATGTTTCCCGATTCTATGCGAATTTTTTGATAGCACGAGCACTGTGTGAGGATTTAGAAAGACTGATGTGTTTTTCTAGGGAGACGCTGCGTTTTTTTTCTTCGGAAAACGGTTCTGATTTGGTGCTCGCTCAATGAGTTAGGCGCGCAAAAATCGTTCTTTTGTTCTCCTGTTGATTTGTTTATTGGTTTTTTTGATAGTCGACGAAGGAAATTTTTAAAGCAAGTGCCTCAATTTCCACTTTGCTATGATATTTTGTTCCCTAATTTTTTGGGGTATTCTGAGTTGGTTCACATTGTAATGAATAGAGAAACTATGAATGCTACCTTATTTTTTTCGATTTCTATGACTGAAAATGACTGCCCGTCTGTCATATCATGCTTGCATTTTCCCTAAAGACTCTTTGTTTAATTCAAGATATCAGAGGGGGTTAATCAATTGTGTAATCTTATTATATAGGTACGGATCTGTTCCATTACTTGCAACTGGACAGACAAGAATGGTTGCTTCAAATGATAGTCTACTGTCACCCACTATATCCTCTCGAGACAAGTGTAGCAGGAATAAGAGAAAATTTCTAGCAGATACCCCGATCCTAGACATACCTGGTCCTTCTTTGAATGAAAGTCCACCCCAGGACTATGATCCATTTCCATCTGAACGATTTAAAGATTTTGAGACACATGTAAATGCATGTAATGCATGTAGACTTATTACTCTTAGTCTCAAAAAAGCATTGGAGGTGGAAGATGGTAGAGAAGCTGACTGGAGTGGGGTGACAGAAACACAACTTGAGGAGCTTCTTCTGAGTAATTTGGACACATCATACAAGAATGCAATAAAAAAGGTCACTTCTTATGGATATAAAGAGAGCATTGCAATTAATGCTATATTAGATGTTGGTCAGTGCTCTAGTTGCAATAATAACCCTGTTGTGGGTATCGCAGAACATGCTTTGGAGTTCCTAGCAAGTGGGAAAGCAGTGGATGTTTCTGAGAGAGAGAATGCATCTGAGCAGATTAAGGAGTTGGAGAAGAGCTTGTTGGAGGACATGATTGGTCTGCTAAGAGAAATGCAGCCTTTCTTTAGTAGAGGAGATGCAATGTGGTGCTTGTTGATCTGTGATATGAATCTTTCCCATGCATGCTCAAATGAGATTGATCCTTCCTGTAGTTCAGAATGTAAAGATGTTTCAGGTTATTCTCCTTCTCAATCAATCTCTGGTTGTAACTCCTATAATTCTACTTCTGTTATGTCTGAGTCCAATGTTGCGTTTGATAAGTTAAACCCTTCATTATTCTATCCCCAAACTTCCTTGAAAGCTGAAACCTTGAGTTTGGGTAGCATCTCCAGTTTGCCTTCTCAATTCTATGCATCAGACAGTGTGCATGGTGCATTGCCTTTGAAGGAGAATCTTGTATCTTCATTTACATCTTTAGAGAAGAATCTCTTCTCTTATAGTTCACCTAGTCCTTCTCTTCAAAGTGTAAAGCCTGTTGGAAGTAAAAAATCATTTGCCAGTAGTTCTAGGAGTCGTTACAGGTCAAACCACTCAGAAAGGAATAGTCGAGTTCATGGTTATAGGTCAGGTTCGAGAGTAACAAAAACTAGAAACTTCACGAATCTATTATTAAACAAAAAATGTCAGTCGGTTACAGGTTCCATAAACGTTGATTCCAATCCCTTTCCATCAAAATTAGATAAAATAGTTGAACTAACTGCTTCAGACTCAATTGCAACCCAGAACTTCTCTTTTACTGCTGGTTCATCTAATACTACATCATCTGGCCTGAACAAAGCTAGTAAAAACCATTCTGTACCTTCTACAAGCTCTGATGCCCCCTTATCACTTAGTACCGATACATGTCAAGATGTTACTACTGGAACAAATGGCAGTTCTATTGCAACAAAGAGCAATTGGGTTTCTAGTTTTGTTTGCAATCAGGATAGTTCGAATTGGAAATCATTGATTGTCAAAGATGAAATACTGCTTAAATTAGTCCCTCGAGTTGAAGAGTTGAAGACTCAACTGCGTGATTGGACAGAGTGGGCACAAGATAAGGTGATGCAAGCTGCGCGTAGGCTCAACAAGGAAAAGGTCGAGCTTCAAATTCTGAGACGAGAAAAAGATGAAGCAGCTCGTCTCCTTAAAGAAAGAGAGACACTAGAAGCTAGTATGATGAAGAAGGTTGCAGAGACAGAGTATGCATTGTCAAAAGCCTGTGCTCAATATGAAATGTCAAATGCTACTATGGAGAGGCTTAAAGATGAGAACCACAAACTGAGGCAAGAATTGGAAGTTTCTAAAGCACATGCTGCTAAATTGGCAACTAATTGTCAAGATGCAACAATGAGGGAAATTATGAAACTTAAGAAGATACAGTCTCGGGAAAGAGAAAAGAAAACACTTACTGAGGAGCTTGCTGCTGAAAAGCGCAAGTTGTTGCATCTCAACCAGGGGTTGGAAGAAGCTAAAGTGCGCCATGACCAAAGTGAGGTAATGCCAATTGAGTTTACAAAACTTGACTGTGTCATTTTTTTCTTGTTTTCTGTCAAGCATGTTTTTTTAATCTGTCTCAGACGAACACTACTCCATATTCTTTCCCATTTTTGTTTGATATGCTTTTCCTTTTTTGAATATTGATTAAGGAATAGCCTAACAATTACTGGATAATCTTTGTCACATATAAGTTAGTATGATGTATGACTAATATACTCTTGTAAATGTAAACTAGAATTACCCAGCATAACATCAGTGGTAACTAATAGTATTAGAGTATGGTAAGTTGACTTTTTTTGAAATAGGTAAATGTATAAAAAGCTTCAAGAGGTTGTAACCTCAATCAGCAAAAATGGATATGAGGTATACTCCTCAATCAGCCCACAATCAGCCACACCACATTAGCACACGGATACAAGCCATCTGCGTCCACTCATTCTCAAGGTTCTAAAATTCGCTAGGCGCTAGTCGGGGGTCAGACCAATGCGCACCTAGGCTGCCTAGGCGGGGACTAGGTGCCGCTAGGTGGATTCCTTGGTATTAGCCTAAATTATATAATAAATCACATTTTATATCTCCAACACAATAGCATCAAATTTAAAATGAGTTTAAAATTACACAACTAATAAAATATCACAAATTTGTTCTATTTATTCTCCATAATTTTTAACAACTTATTCTTTAGACACAAATTCAATATTATCATCGGACACAAGCTTAAGATTATATTTAAGTGTTTTTTTAAATTGGGCTTTAAATTTTAAAATCCAAACTAAAAAAAAAATCATGAAAGCCCTGCACTATTTCCGTGGCGCCTAGACGATTCGACCAATTAATAAGAGCCTAGGGCCGCCATAGCGCCTAGCGCTTAGACAGCCGCCTAGTCCGATTTTTAGAACATTGCTCACTCTCAATGCATGCCCATAAAGAGATAAACATGTATCTGAATCTTGCGAAACATCCTATCAGCATCAGGAGCAATCCCATCGAAATGACATTGGTTGCGAGTTTCCTACAACACATATATCATACTTAAAATGCCAAGGTGTATGCCCTTCATTTTACATTTACTACCCTTGTACTGCCGTCCAAGAACCTAGAAGAGTTCCTCGACTGTCCGAACATCATGTCTAAACTCTATCCACCGCTTCACCTTGTCCCATAGAGCACGTGTAATGAGGCACTCAAAGAACAAGTGCTCGTTCATCTCCTCATGCCCATGGCAAAGCACACAAGACTTGTCCAAAACATATATTAGTCTGTCAGTCGTACGTAGTTTCCCATGTGCTCGTAGCCGTGCAATTTTGGCAAGATCATTGGTCTCCAAACCACCTGTACCCAAGTCATCATTGGTCCTCTTGGCTTGAATAAATCATAGGCATTGTAATCCCATTTTTCTCAACCGCAAACCACCCAATCAACTCCATGTTGGCAGCCCCTTGTCGATGAAAGCCCTGCAAGATTTTATCACGTATGTCTACCAGCCGCTTAATAAGGGGAGAGTCCGAGGCCTTGGCCTTCCATCGCCAAAGATCTGTACCCTTGACATAGTATTGGTGCACCCATCTTACCCATAAAGAATCAGTTTTGGATTGGATATCCCATAATGTTTTGCTTAGTAGTGCATTGTTCCATGAGTGGAGATCACGAAGTCTATAGCCACTATCTTGTTTAGAAAGGCAAACAGTGACCTGTGATATGAGAGGGTGCTTGGAGGACAACACAAACATTCGGCATAAACCTTTGATCTTCTCAATAACACCACCGGGGATGGGGAGCGAAGAGAGCCAATAACACACCACTCCATAGAGGACTATCTAACCCACTCCAAATGTCTCACATAGGATAAAGTATGTTTTGGTCAAGCCTTTATCTTCCTTGTGATATTATCAATTAAGGGTCCATAATTTGCAATTCGCAACCTTTCTGCCGCAAGTGGAATACCCAAATATCGGAATGGAAACATGCCTTCTTGGAACCCTATAATATTTAGTAGTCGACTCTTCATTCTATCATCAATACGTGCTATATACACGTATTTCAATGGATTATCCCTCAAGCCCGCCTCATTCCCAAATTGTTCCAAACAGTTTGCCAACACCTTGGTAGAGGTTTTATCTGCCCGTGCGAACAACATCAAGTCGTCGACGTAAACAAGGTGGGTGATACCAATCTCTTTGCACATAGGGTGGAAGTGAAAAGAGGGTAGCAACGAAGCATCATATTCTTCTTGATAGTACCTCAATGCATAAACCGAAAAGCATGGGTGATAGGGGTCATCTTGCTTTACGCCACTCCGTCCACTGAAAAATCCATAAAGGCCACATTTAGCGATATAGAATAAGAGACCGTTGTGACGTATTCTTTAATCCGTTCTAGGTACTGTTCGGGGAAACCAAAACCAACGAGCACTGAACTAAGAAAATCTTAATCAACCATGTCAAAGGCCTTCTTCAAATTCACCTTAATCATACACTTTGGTGAGATTCTTTTGTGGGCATGCTTCCTAAGTAGTTCTTAGGTTAGGTTGATGTTATCTCTTCTAGAACACCCTTGCACAAATGTCGCTTGTGTCGGGTCCAACAAGTATCCCAAAACCATGGCTAACTGGCCCGCTAATACCTTGTAAAAAACATTACAATACAAGATCGAGCACTTGATGCATGATCCACTTTTGGTACTAGAGAGATCACAGAGTGGTTCCATTGTTTTAGCAACTCCCCTGAGTGAAAGAACTCTTGTACTGCTACGATAAAATCCAGTTCAATTATTTCCCAAGAAGATGTGAAGAACTTTGCCCCATACCCATTCGGACCAGGCGCCTTGTCATTCCCCATGCTAAGAAGGGCTACCCAAATTTCTTTCACTCCCACCGGCCTACATAGATCCGCTGCTTGGCCGTTGGTTAGCTTTTTTCGGGGAGTACGCATTGTCACACGGGTTGCACTGTGCTGAATGTCTAAGCAAGGAGTGAAAGAAATCAACAAATTCATTCGCCACCTCTCCTAAACTTGTTGTTTGACCACCATTTCTTTTGGTGATGGTGATGATAGCATTCCTTTTGCTGTTACGTTTCACCACATCATTGAAAAATTTTGTGCATTTATCCAAACTTCTTAGGTAAACATTCTTCGCCCGTTGTTAATAAAATTACTTCTCCGCCGGAGCAAGAAGAGTGGTTTGCCTCCGTATTTGTCCATAGTCCATAGGAATATCCCCTCCCTCTAGAATTCCTTTTTGCATCTCCTCCAAATTTGACTTTGCCCTCTTTTCGCCTTTTCCGAGATGTGCCCAAAATGATTCTTGTTCAGCTCCCTTAACCAGCCTTTCAACCGGGTTAGTTTCGCCTTGAGCACAAACTGAGCATTCCTTATAACTGGAGCAACCTATGGATCCTCCACCGCCTTCTTGAAATCCCCATGTAGTGTCCACAAGTTGAGGAATTTGAAAGGCTAGTTTGTGGCTTTGTCTTTTCCAAGGGTGGGCACTATGGCACAAGAGTGATCCGAGAGACAATCAGGTGCCATGAATTTCGCATAAGCGTCATAATCTGCTATCAACCAATGTGAATTCACCAAAACTCTATCAAATTTGGAAGAAATTGTGCCATTGGTTCAAGTGAGCTGACATCCAATGGAGCGAAGATCCACCAAGCCGCGCCGCACACCTAAGCAAATATTTGGAAATCTCTCATTTCATGATTTGTAACTGGAGAACCCCCTTTCTTGTCATCATTTGATAATATTAAATTGAAGTCCCCCATGATCATCCACGGCTCAGAGATAGTCCCACCAAGCTCCGTAAGTGCTTCCCATAACGGCCTTCGGGTGACAATAGAATGCAACCCATAAACGAAAGTCACAAAGAAAGCCCTCCCAGACACATGACACCGAACATGACAATGAATAAACTGATCGGTTGTCGTAATAATGTCATTATCAATTCTTTGTAAATCCCATAAGAGCAATATACAACCACGGTTTGACATACTAAAATTATAAGCATGGCCCATACTGAAAAATGCCTTTGTATAATCGATTCAAGGGATTCCTCCTCGAGTTTCATTTCGAATAAAGCCATCACCTGGATATCTTTGTGCCTAAGGAGATGCTGCCCCCAACTCATGTTTTAGGGACCTGTGAAAGCTCTGAATGTTCCAAGCAACAACCTTCATCCCCCCTCCTCCCCTCCCCCGCGGTGCAGGCTACTTGGACCCATAGTTGTCCGTCGCTTTGCGTAGGAGTTGAAGCTCCAGTCATTACCGTGCCTACTACTCCATTGCTCCCAGATTCAACCGAGAGGAGGAAGTCAAAGCCAAGGTCACAAATGCATCCGATGAAGAAGATGTCGGTGCCAAAGTCAGAGATGCCCCATTGCATGTCTATGCCACTTGGGTTGTAGATGAGGAGAAAGCTCCCGAGTTATTTGAGACTTCCAGATGGTTAGTCGTCCCTTCCGTATTTTGTGCAGGTTGTTCCACCTCTTCCCCTTGTTGCCATGGATGTTGAGAAGTCACCTCCTCGCCCCTTCGAGGATTAGGGTCCGGGGGAGTTTCAACCGCAACCGAGATCGAGATGACCGCCTCCACAATTGCTAAGTGATTTGGATCTGCAGCTTCCTGTCCTCCTTCATCCTTCACACCACTTGCTTGCCTCCATGCCTACCTTGTTCACCTTCTATACCTTGATCGCCTACGGCCCCTCACAGATTGAGATCGTTGCCTTTCGGGCTAATTTTGATTTGGATCCACTATTACACTCCTCCTAGGTTGATTAGTAGCATGGTCGGTTTGTATATCCCCCTTATAGCAAGCTTCCTTTTGATGACCAATCCTTCGGCAAACTTCACATAAATCTGGCATGGCCTCATACATGATTTCTAAGTATGGTAAGTTGACTTGATCCTACACAATGTGTGTTTTTGTCTACTTTTTCACTCATGTGGACTATTCCAAGATTCAAATGATAGAGACTTAGCTTATTTATATTGTGGGATCAATGATCCCATCAAGTTTTTTTCGTGTCTTTACTTGGATGGAAATAGATAAGAGAATGGAATTTAATTCCATCTATTTCCTTCCAAATTGGGCAGAAATATTCATAAACGAAATTTACACATGATTAGAGGGTATTTCTCTCCCTTTAATTAAATTCCATCAAAGTCAGCAAGATAAATATAATACTGTAATAGAGTACAACAAAAATACAATTTCTATAATTTTCTTTTTTATTAAAACATTTCATTTCTCTTATTTTTCTCCCCTTTCAGTAAATATAAAATTAAAGAATAAAATTGGAAATTTAAAAAAATTTAATATAGGGGGTTAACTTGTATTTATCTTATTATATTGGTTAGATTGTTTGGTAAATTTTATTAAACTCATCTTAAATTTGTAGTCACGTAACAACACCTCTTGACCTTCATTCATCGTCTTACCTGTTTAATTTCTCCTTGAATAGAAGGCTCTTCCTCTAATCATGACAAATGGCTAAGCGACATTGAGAGGCCAGCCATCAACCACCACAATGACTTGACTCAAATACTCATTTAACGAAGGTTTTAAAAAAGAGTACGTAAGCGGTATGAAGTCAACCTCCTTAACAGGAATAGGTGGTATGTTGTCACTTATGTGGTTTGTATTAAAATATATTATATTTTAATACAATGAAAAAAAAATGTATGCTAACAAGCCAATCAAATCATATTTACCATATAAGATTATATATGAAACCAACACCGTCGGCATCCATGCATGCATTCACACGTGTTTATATTAATTAACAATGTGGTTGTATTATATATGGCATTACATTGGTTAATTATTTTACTAACAAATAGTAAGTTTATTCTTTGTTAAACTTACATTTAGCATCTATTTCCTTGAAAAGATGAAGAATTGATTAGCGAAAGATGAGTTGATTAATCCTATATCTATTGTTTTCTTTCATGAATAAAGAGAGAAGAAAAATATTTGTAAAGTTAAATTTAAACATGCATCCTATGTCATTCATCCATCCAAAATCAGATGGAAAGCTAACAACACCCTTTTATTACTAAAACGTTATTCATCGTCTTCATTTAAATCATCATTCCAAAATCAAACAAAAATCTAGTAACATTATTTTTAATTAAAAAGTGAGTCATCTTCTTTATTTCCATCAGTTTAAGGAGACAATTCAAAGGATAATTATCCTTCATCCCTCATCAATTTTCCATCTTTCTATATACTTCGAATTTGTCGTATTTCTAGGCCAACAAGGCCTAAATTTTTATCCTATTGGCCTATTTTTTTCTTCAAAAGTTACTATTCACAATTGACACACATCACCACCTCTTGACTCTTGTTGTCATTTTCTTTTTATAATTTTTATCTTGAATAAAAAACTTCCTCTAAAGTTGTTGCGTGACTTGGTGGTCATATATTCGAGTCTTGGAAACAACCTTTTATAATGCATGATAAGGCTACTGGACCCTGCATTATCGGAAGCTTTGTGCACCAAGCTACTCTTTAATAAAATACTTCCTCTAACCATGACTAGTGGAAAAGGACTAGATTACTCATTAAAGTCTTGTGAAGCAACAACTTCAAGCAGCTAACCGCTATGCACCATAAACCACAATGCCCGGCGCCCCCCGCCCCCCCCCCCAGTTTAAAAAGTGTATGTCACTCATTATGCAGTCAACCTACTTCATAACATAATGAAATCCATCTTAAGGAAAATAAATTATAAATTATTTACATGAAAGTGTTTTACATATGTATAAAAAAGTAAATTAACAAGCTATTCAATCATTATATGGCCAAATTGAAGCCAATTGTGCATGCTACATGTGGGTGAGCAAAAACCCCAATCAAATTGATTTGACCTTACCCCAACTTAATCCGACTAAAAAAATTGGATTTTGGTTCTAGGTGAGTTCATAGTTACAAATGTAATATGCTTTGGACTTCGGATATGGATATCTAATTCAATATACCAATTAACCAAACTTGTAGATATAATGTACTAAAAATTTAATTATATACACACTAACTCTCCCATTAGTTATCCTTGTTTCTAATCGTTAGTTATTATTTGCTTCATAAAATGTGTAGATTAATTCAAATTACTAATAACATTAATATTAATAAAAGGGTACCATTAAATTTTTTATAAAAAAAATCATATGCTTTTAATCTCGAAGACTCTACTACATTGTACAATTATTATGTTTATATGTTATATGTAGATATATAATGGCATGATGTTAAATGTCTTTTGTTTTTTTTTAGTTATGGGTTTTTAACTTGGAACATTGGATTTTTTTTTTTTTTTTGGTTCTATGAAATAGGTTTTCTATATCCATTAATATGTTCTTAGGTTGCCCTTCTGATCTCATTCTAAAATCTGATAATAGATCTGATCTGACCTGATTCGGGTTGGGTGGAACCTACCATGCTTGGTTTTAGATAAGGTTTTGACGATTCAGGTCAAAATTTTCTTGATTGAATAAACTTACATCGCAACTCATCTTGTAAATGTCAATGGACTGCTTTCTAAAGCCACGCATTTGGTTAAGTCATTATTGAATAATTCAAAATCCTCGAATCAATATAACTACTAAAAACGTGCCTTTAAAACAACGGTAATTATAAGAATTCACATCTCTTATCAGGCAAGATCTTCTTAATTGGCATGTTTTTAAAGTCCATGTGTGCTTCTATATATCTTATTCTGGATATATTTATAACTTGCATTGAAGTCATTTATCAAGGGAAACTATTTTTTTGTTATCCAAGTGGTCAATGAGAAGGACCAGAATATGGGAAGTTAATTTGACATAGATATAACTCAATCAAAATTTAATTACATGTATAGTAAAAATGTCCTTTAGTCATCCCTATCACTAATTTATAGAAGTAATTTACTCTATGAAATTTGTATGTACCAAGAGATTGTAATGACCTTAATAGGAATTAAAGATTGCCATAAGAAAATTAAGAATCCTCTGGTTTTAGATGGAGACTACTTAATTTGTACATTGTACAACTATTATGTTATATGTAGATATATAATTCTAAGACATTAAATATGTCTTTTGATAACTTCAGATTTTGAATTTTCATTTATAATATTAGAATTTAATTTTGTTGTATGAAATAAGTTTTTGTATTAACATCAGTAAGTCCTTGATATGATCTAAAATCTGATAATCAAGCCAACTTGACTTGACGTGACTTGGGATTAGATTGAATCTACTAAACTTGGTTTTGGAGATATTTTTTGGGTCAATTTGCCTTGATCCAAGAATCTTGGTTTGGGTCACATTGTGGTCAAGAACTTTCCTGACCCTAGCCACTTTGACCTCGTAATGCTACATTCAATGTAGTCCCTGACTATAAATGTATAAGCGTCGTCTGCTTCCTAAAACCACACATTTCACTATGTCAATGGTTCGTTTTATTCACAGAAGTAGGCTTTTATTTGTCAATAAATTGTAACATTATATTGTAATTGTGGAATCCTAGAATTGGTGAACTATTAAAGCCTTGCATCAAAAGCAATGGTAATTATGAAAAGAATTTGCATCACTTAGTGAAATTCTTTTAAATTAGCATGTTTTAAATTGCGTGTGTGTGTTTAAGTACAGATGTATTTTCTGGATTTATTTTTAACCGACCTTGAAATCATCTAGCAAGGGAATTTATTTTTTCGGTGTTGAAGAAGAACCAGAACAAAGAAACTTTTAGATGCTAGGTATCTCTGACAGTTCTACTTTTTTCCTTTACATTTGTCTTATATCTTGGTTCCATAATTGTTCTATAACACAATTTCTACTCCATATTTTGCTTTATAATATGTTTTCATATTGATTTTTTTTAATACAATGATGATTCACCCAGAAGATGAACTTAACAGGATAGGTGGAAAATTGAAGCCAAGGCAAAACAAGATGCCCTCATGTTGGTTGCTGCTGAAAGGAAGGAACGTGAACAAATAGAAGCTTCATCCAAATTGGAGGAAGCTGCCTTGGCATTAAAGGCAGAAAGTGATTTACAAAGACACAACGATGAGATCAGGAGACTCCAAGAACAGATTTCAAAAATGAGGATGGATAGCCATACAAAAGTTCCAGCACTCAGTTGGAACATGAATGTCCATTCTAATATCGAAATATTTAATTCCCAGGTATCAGAAAATGAAGTACAGCGTGATAGAGAGTGCGTTATGTGCTTGACTGAGGAAGTGTCTGTTGTTTTCCTTCCCTGCTCCCATCAAGTTGTTTGTGAAAAGTGCAATGAGTTGCATGAGAGGCAGGGATTGAAGGACTGCCCTTCTTGCAGGACCCCCATTCATCGAAGGATACATGTTCGCTCTATCTAATGCTACTGCAGATACCTTCTTTTGCCTAAAACAACGGTTTGAACTGCTGAATTGGAGGATTGATACTAAACATGGAGGTCGTTCCTTTTTTTTTTCTTTCCATTGATACTTTAAACAATCAGACACACCATTGGAGTGTGAATTCAGACCTACTCTTCCTTTTTATCCGATTACATCCTCCATTTTGTTTCATACATACATAAATATTGCCATGGAAATTGTGGAACAGAAAGGAACATGGCCATAAATGAACTTGGAAATTTGAATAAATGCTTCAGTGCACATTTTAGTCATGAATTGTTTGGCATAGCTTTGCTACTGCCTTTTCGTGTTTTAAGTTGTCATTGTTATATACATTCAGTTCTTTGTCAAGTTGATTGTATGATTTGCTTTTACTTCATCTCCCTTCACTCTTCTACAGAGTAGTGTGTAAACTTTATGATCTTTGATGGTTGTGCAACGAATTGCTTTTGCATTTGAGGAACTACCTTTGGTTGTCTTTAAGATTTAGGTACCATGCCTGGTTGAACTTTGTTTATATAAGTCTGAAGCAGTACATCAAAGGTTAATATTTAACACAAACAAAGCCAAGTCTTCTGCTGTTAGCTGTTACAATTCAGGATAAACTGCAATCTTGAATTTTAATTTTGGTTTGATGAAAACTTTGCTTTGTTTGTGTTAAAGTTAGTAATTCTATGAGTGTTAGATTCTATTCATTCTATTTTTATTGGAGTTAATATTTATATCACTGTTAAAACATTTTGATCTAGACTCAGCCAAGATATTTGTGGTTGCTCTCTTTTAGTTGAATGATGTAGTTCTATCTTCTCATTCTGGTACCAAAGCCAATAGGCCTAAGTCTTTCCTTGGAATTTTTAATTTAAGGGGGAGACGGTAAGTATGATGTAGTGGCAACCTTCTCTTCCTCGCTTCCTTGCCCTCCTTTACTTGTCGTCGTATCACTTTTCACTCTCTAGATAATGTCTTCATCAAGCCTTAGTTTTTTAAAGATTTACCTCTTAGGATTTATTCTTGTGCTCCATGGCATGGCAATAGAGATCCTCTTCATTAGTGTTTGACATCACGAAATGCCTCTTGTTGATGTTTGCCCTTGATGTTGTTACAATGCTAGCCATCAACAAAATTTTGGGTGCCCCTCTTCTATTGCTTTGGCACATTGACTTCACCTCTAGCAACTCGGTGTCGAAATAGTCGGTCTTTAGTTTGTTATCGACAATGGGTAGCACTCCCTTTGAACTCTCATGCATCCCCTTCGAAGTTATAGGATTTGGGATGATATGATTTTAATTGTTTATAATGAACCAATTAGATCCTATGCTAGCATACAAGCTCTTCCAATGTGTTTGTATGAAGGTCCTCTTCACAAAAACTTTTCTCTAGTTGAATTTTAGACCTTGACTATGTGCCTTAACCTATGGATTAACTCAATCTTTTAATTTTCAACACTTGATTATCGCATCAATCCTATCAAAACCGTCTCCCCCAACTATTCCAATCAAATCCTGAAATTAAAATAAATTAAGGCGATAATTTCTACATTGATATTGGAAGATACCAGTTATTAGTGACTTGGTCAACAAGAGGGATTATTCAAAAGGAACTTGTTGATCAAATCTTCTCCACTACAATCCAACCTAACACCCAAACAGAACGAAATTATAATCTTCCACCATAGTTAATCCAATCAAATGGTTAAACTAATGGGATTAGTTGGCATGCATATTTGAAGATATATAAAACTTCCACAATCAAATTCAATTAAATAGCATGGTGTTTGGTTATGGCTAGCCAAAATGGACTCGGACCAATAGTTCTTTTCGGTTGCTATGTAACGTAATTAATCTTGCATCCTAATACTTGAGATGTTGTTGATTATATATTCATTAGGACTAACGACATCAAAAAGAACATGAAAAGTCACCAACTGCAGACGGCCATGGCTTACATATAAAAATGCATGTCCTCTTCATTAATCACTACCGGATTAATTAAAATCCACTTCGCAAGCCTTAATTAATGGCCTCCCTCTTCTTTTCTCCGGCGATCCCCGCCGATGGAATCGTTCCAGCCACCTCCTGCATACACTTTTTCGATGAGGTCCACAGTATGATCACCCAATTCTCCTCCCTCTCCAACCTCGAGCTCAAAGGCACTGACCTCACCGTCGCCCAAGTCTCCGCCGTCGCCCGACGCTCTGACGTCGGCGTCGCCCTCGACGCCGGAAC
>JBBPFP010000084.1:2814296-2827529 GCA_037974795.1 Kaempferia galanga
TAATTAAGTTAATTAAATTATAAATTTATTAGTCATATAATTCAGTTAATTAATTAAATAATTATAATAGTTAAGTTGATTAATTATGAATTTATGTAGCTAAATAATTTTTAATTAATTAATTACAAATTTAATAAGTTAAATAATTGTGATAATTTTATTAATTATGAATTTAAATATTTTATTAAAATACGAATTTTAGAAGATTTTTAAGGAATTTAATGATTTAAAAAGTAAGTTAATTAATTATTTGTGATTAAGTGTAAATATTTTTAATAATTTAGTTAATTAAGTAATTACGAAATTTAATTATATAAATAATATTTATAATTGAGATTATGAATTAGTCAAATAATTCTTTTAATTAAGATAGTTATACCGTTAAGTATAGATAATAAATCTATATGACTTAGTATGGATAAAAAATTTATATCCATGTTTTTTTTAGAAAAATATTATGACTTAGCAATTATAAATTTTACTACGAATATAATTAGTTAATTAATGTTAATAATTAAGTTAATAAAATTATAATTTATTAGTCATATAATTTAGTTAATTAATTAAATAATTATAATAGTTAAGTTGATTATGGATTTATGTAGATAAATAATTTTTAATTAATTAAATACGAATTTAATAAGTTAAATAATTGTGATAATTTTATTAATTATGAATTTAAATATTTTTTTATTAAAATACAAATTTTAGAAGATTTTTAAGATAATTAAGGAATTTAATGATTTAAAAAGGAAGTTAATTAATTATTTGTGATGAAGTAAATATTTTTAATAAATTAGGAAATTTGATTATTTAAATATATAAATTTAGAAAGAGAGAAAATTGTGGGGGTGAAAAAGTAAACTTTTTTAGGACACATGTATTTAATTTTGTTTTGGCGCGCTTATGATTTTGGCGCGCCGTAAACCCTAATCCTTTCCCATTCTTCCCGATCGAACGGGAACGCTAAATCGACGCCCGTCGCTGCCTCCGCCCATCCCAATCGACGCCCGTCGCTGCCTCCGCCCATCCCAACCTCATCCCTTGCAGAAGAACAAAGATGTTCTACTCCCACTCGTTGCTGGCGAAGAAGAGTCCTCTTGGAATGGTGTGGATTGCTGCCCACCTTCAAAAGATGAAGAAGACTCAGGTTGACGGGGTCGACATCCGATCTTCTGCAGGTTCATCTCCATTTCATTCCATCCTCTAGGGTTTTTATCGTCCTCGGACCCCGTACGGTTCTCCTTCTCAATTGTTTAGGTTAGATTTGGTTTTTCTGTCTCGATGGGTTTCTTCGAATCTACATATTTTGGATATCTATTACAGAATTTCCTTTCGCAGTCGCTGCCCATTCTACACCTGTCGAGTTGAAGAAATGAATCCTTAAATAACAAGTATCTTTTGCGGTCATTATTATTATTTTGTTCTTATATACAAAGGCAAGATTATATTTTTATGTGTGTTTTGGTTGGATTTCACTGAAGCTGAATTCTTTATTTACAATATCGTCAAAAAAAAAAAGTCTATATGGATACATGACCCTGCTGCTGTCTCGAGAGCAGGTTTAAGGTGTATGATTCACGTTCTATGTTTCCTTTTAATTTGACGGAATGTTTACATTGGATCAGAAATGTATGTTTGAGTTGGTTTTAACGAGGTATTTGATGAAGGATTCATTGGTTTTACTTTCTTTTTACTGATTCTTTTTCTTTGCTTTTTTTTTTTTTTGAAAAAAATTTTGTTGTAAAACCAATAGGATGGCCTGGTCTTATGCTTCAGTTTTGTGATGCTTGTCTTAACTTGTTGTGTGCTTTGGTAGAGGAGATTATGTATCCTCGAGCTCCAATTGCTCTGAGATTGTCGGGGCATCTTCTGGTTGGCCTTGTCAGAATATACTCGTGGAAGGTGAATTATCTGTTCCAGGACTGTAACAGAATGTTGACTAATATAAGGGTGACTGTTGCTTCGATACAAGTCAATTTACCGGCAAATGCAGATAAAGCTTCATTTGAGTCTATAACATTACCTGAGACCTTTGACCTTGATGCATTGGAGTTGGATGAATCAATCAATCCTACTGAGTATGTAATTTTTCACCTTAGATTATATAGAGAATTCAAGTGGTTTGTTAGCTATTTATAATTGTTTACCGTGTTCACATATTTTGATACAGTGGCCCGGACAATCACCAAAAAGATTATGAGCAAATAACTTTGGCAGGTCAGTAAACTTTTTTTATTAAAAAAAGGTGATGTGTAAGATAGGAGTTTGCTAACAATGGATTTATTGTACTAGGTGAAGCTTCAGCAGGGCAAGATCAATATGTAGCTTTCTTCATCGATAAGGTCTTAAATATCTTATGTTTTACATGTATCAATATTTTTATAATTCCAAGAATCTAAATATTTAAGCTTTTATATGGATTCCATGACTTAGGATAACAGCACAAACGCATCGGTACAGCCAGAAATTAGAAATGATGCTGAGCCTATGGAAGAAGAGTAAGACCTTATGTCAAGTTTCTTAGTGAAACACTTTGGCTCACTTTTTCTAATAGTTCACTTTGATGCAGTGTATTACCACCATTTGATGGTGGTCTGGATGCTATTGTCAGCCCAGCTCTAAATTCTGCATCTTTGGAGGGCCCTGGTTCAAATAATCACGGCAATGGTTCTTTTCAGCCTTTTGACGTGAACAATAATATTCAAGAATTTCAAGAAATTGAGGTTATGCGTCAAAATAACTTAGAGCCTGAGAACCAGTTAGAGTTGGATAATACTAGTAATGGTGTTGAATTACATGATCAATCTACATCAGCAACAAAGAGAAAGCATAGTCTTGATCCAATACTTGAAGATATTTTGGATTTTGGAGAGGAACATTTGCCTTCAACATCTCATGCCAAACCACCAATGTCTGCATTTGATTCCAACATTGCCAACAGGGAGATATCTTCTGGTTAGATTTTTTTTGTTCTCTGATATATTTTTCCAACTGTTTTAGGGGTTGATCAACTTAACAATTAATCATTTTCATCAGTGTATGATAATATTATTTGTGATTCATCTTATTCTTTCTGTTTGTTGGCTGTTTGGTAGGTCAAGCCTTGCCTCACTTGGAGCTGGAGCTTCAACCTTCACCACCTGTTAGAGAACGGAAACGAAAGAGAAGAATGGAAAAACATTCATATGATGAGAAAATTGTATTGGCAAATGCGTAAGTATCAATAAATATTTTTACAGAATAACTTTTTTGGTTTGATCATTGTATCAACTAACTAATCTAACTTTATCACTGTCACTTTATAAACAAATTTTCCATGAGGGCAATGCTGCAAGATTGTTAACTTTGTGGATTTTGTAATTCCTTCTAAAAATTATAAATTTAGATGTTTTCTTTTCTCTTTAATATGAGGATCACGTTGCATGAAATTATGCTACAAAGATTAATTATCTTAAAATTTTCTTCCAGATTTCACTTTTTGAAGATATTTATGTTACTTGTCACAATTTGGTTTTATACATCATACAATCTGTTTTTTTAGAGACATGAAAAAACAACTTGAAGACACTACTAAATTTGTTTGCAAGCGGAGGAAGCTTCCATGTTCAGCTCTAGATCTTTATAAGTACCATAGTAACCGCCTCAATGATAAAGTATTACATGAACCATTGTTATCTGGTTAGTATTTTTTTTTTTTTTTGTCATTTTTACAATTTTGAGTTATAACATGATCCTTAGTTGGATTCAAACATATATGCAGGGATGTGTAGTAATCTCCAGGAGGTTTTTTCTAGATCCTTTCCTCTTCACAGCAACAATTCTAGCCATATGGAAATTTCATCAGAGCTTGCAAATGAATTACCTCATGTTACCTCAAAGGATCTGCAAAAAGAACCTGAGCAACAAAATAATTTGGATGGGGAGATTGAGCGACATAGTGACAGAAATATGGAACCAGAACAACAGGACAAGCTGAATGCAATACCTGAGAATTCTCGATTCGTTATGCGTACTGATATCGAACCAGAGCAACTGGATGAGTTGAATCTAATACCTGAGAATCCTCGATTTGATATGCATACTGGAGCAACTATAAATGAAATGATACAATCACCCTATGGAGGAGTAGATATGACTCCCTTTAGCACCACAATAGCAGGTTCAACTCGTGACTTTGATAAGACTTTTGATACAGAGATATTGCCCACAGGTGAAAGTTTTACTAGGACTGAAGCAACTAGTTATGCAACTGGTGCTAGTTTATTCTCTTTGGAGGAAGAACCACTTCAAAATAGCATGCCCAGAATTCCAAGTGTTTTGCTGTCTGTGGAGGAAGTAAGTTTCTTAGTAGAAGGATATCAGCAACACTACTTTCCATGTTTACTTTTCTTAAGATTATTGCTAATAAGCACCTCTGTATACCTTGTCTTGAATCTTTGATCTTGATTTGTTTAGGATTTTGATTTTCTTGATGCAAGTACCCTATCATCAGGTAAGATAAACATGTTGTTTCCCTCTGCGTTCTTTGTTACACATAAGTTCAAATCTTAAAATAGTTTTCCTCATGCAGGTTATAAAGAAAATGAAGCTGGAACTTTATCGGCACGAACTAGGTAAGAGAAATTTGATTTATACTATATTTATTTTCTTTATTAAAACAAATGGGAAAACAATGCTTATGCTATTAAAGTTTCTTCGTGGTGTAGGGCTGTGGCACAATTTCTTAAAAATCAATCACCATCTCAGAGTCGAGATAAAGAACATGGAGTTTTAAGTTTAAATGATATCTTAGATGGAAAAACAAGAAGACGATGCGCGCAAATGTTCTTTGAAAGTTTGGTAATTATATATCCTGAGAACATTTTTTTCTTTTTGATTAACATGATTCAAGAACATTGTTAATTCTTCCATTGGAGTATAAGATTTAGTCTTTTCGTGGTGAAGTTAGCTGGGCTAAAGGAGGTCATCATTACTAACCATTCTTGTAGTTAGTGTTACCTTTTAAAACATTCTCTTTCAAATATCACATTGGTAAAAACAATCTAGTATCATCTCCTGATCGACAAGGTTAGCTTGTTATATATGGAGAGTGCATAGGATGTAATTCCTTAAGAAGAGATCTTTGGATTAGTATACTCCTTATCAGTTTTCCTTTCAAGCTATAAGTATTCTATATCTTCATTTTTAATGTGGTTTCTACTTGTTTCACTACCTACAAGAAGTGCTTAGTCATTTTAAGTGTTTAATCTTTGTTTCAGTAACTAATTCTTTAACTCAATTTATTAGGTGTAAGTATAAATTTCTACGTTAAATGCATTTGATAGTTGCACATTGTTTCATTGGAAAATAAAACTAATCATTGTTGTTCAAACACAGATCCATTCTCACATAATTCAGTGGATTCATTGACCACATAACTTGAAAACTTTTCATCTATTTATGTCTATTGCAATCTATCAATGAGTGAGATGGGACATCCAACAAGTTAAAAATGTATATTAGTGATATTGTTTAGTGTGGGTTCCATATACTCTTATTCATCACGGTTCTGATTGCAATAACTAGCGGTGGTTTCATATACTGACCATACTTTATTATAGTATTCAAATTCACGACAAACAAAAAAAAAAAAAAAAAATGAACATCCTTAAATCAGTTCAGATATGATCAATGTGTTCCATATCCTTATTCTTTCACCTTTGTGCTTATTTTGAAATCTCTGTCGGTAGGTTTTAAAGACTTATGGGTTCATAGATGTACAACAAGAAGAGGCATATGGTGATATTGTCATTTCTCCAACGCCTGCACTTTTTGCTACCAAGTTCTGAGGCAATATCTTTGACACCAACTTATCTGTATATAGAGGTTAAAACTCTACCTAGCCTGAAACTAAACTATTACTTTCAACATTTGTGCTGTCCATTTTTGGGTCTGCTTCAGTTCCTTCAGTATGCTTCAGTATGTCGACGGTATTCTTGTGAAGGGATGAAGGGGATAACTCTGAGAAGGATATCTATTGTGTTATAAAAGAACTAGTTACATGATGTGTTCTCAAATTATCCAAGGGCATGCTTGTTGATATTTTTTATACTTGTATATGTAATTCAATGCCCTAATGCTCTAAAGTAGTTATAACCAGATGATCCACATTGTCTGATCATCTTGTTCTGAGCAGTGGTTATGATCACAATGAACTCAGTCTCAAACTATGTAAGTTTATGGTCTTATCTTTTTGTTTGTTGTTCAAACTTGTTTTAAATTATGTTCAGTTTCAATTTCTAAAATATGATGAGCTCTGGTATGCCATTGGTCATTATAGACTGATCAAAACTATAATTCTTCCAATTTGCATGGCGTCCTAACTTGCTCAACTCCATAAATAAAATTTAAAATAATTTTAGTTTATTAAAGGTCCTCTGAGTCATCCAACAAACAAGGTTTTTGTGAAATTTAAATTCTGTTGACGTCACATTAGTTTGGGTTGGGTAACACATTATTCATGCAGCACATAATCCTATTACAGTGAATATATTCTTAATTAAATTAGGGATTAGTGGTCGTGATGGATGACAAAGAGTTGTGTCTTTTCCAAACATGAGAACCTACAATTTTGATAAACCTTTTTTTTTTTTTTTTGTAAATGAATTTGATTATGTCACTCATACATATTCTATGCAATCTTAAGTAAAGCCTACCTCTCTATTCACAAATGTGGCATGGTTTAGTAGCTAATAATAAATCAATTTTGATTAAATTTGAGTGATTTTAATCAAGTTGATTATATGTATATATTATTTGCTAATAATGCTTTCTTTGGTCCGAATCAAAATTAGGAATTGGAATATGAAGAAGAGGGAGAGAACATGGATGATTTAGTTTGGGCTCCTAAATACTAACGTTTGATAGTACATTGAATTGGAATTTATCTATCGGATCATTTTGAGTAAGAAGCTCCAGGATGTAGTTGAGCTAGTAACCATGTAGTAGTAGATTTGCAATATAAAGCAAGGGTTGAGGGTGAAAAATGCTTTTCTATTTGGGTTCAGGGTAGAGTAATCTTAGGAGGCCGTAATAGCATTCATTTTTTTTTTTTAAATATTTTAAGGGAAGAGAGGATGAACTTGCCATGCAATATCAAACGCCAGATAAATTTTTCAAAGAACAAAACCTGTTTTTTGGGATAAGTCCAATCATTTACAATATTGTAAATCCATTTTTTGTTTCCCTTATCAAACATCACTGCTCTCTAGTTTTATACATGATAATTTTGATTAAGTTGGATCAATTGGTGGTAAAAGGTGACTCTGCTCGCCCCCAGTGCCTACCCGTCCTAGGGCCAATACGGAGGAGGTAAATCACAGGTGGCTACTAACACTTGGAATAGTAACTAGCACATAAGGAAGACATTTACCTCTGTTATACCAAGATTCGAATCTCAAATCTTATTGGTGGCAATACCTCATGTGCTAGCCACTAAACCATCCCGAGAGGACATTATACTTAGTAATTATGGTCATATAACTACTTAATAAATGATAATATTAAAATAAAGGTATTTTCGAGATAGAAAATATAATATGGTGTTTTATAAGGACGTCCTCATGCATCCATTCTCTTGGCCTCCTCTTTTTTCCTCTTCAACCATCCGCCGGTGCAATTTAACTGCTACAACTCTAACGTCCATGGATCACGGTAGCGGCGGAATGGGCGATGGCGGAATGGGCGGCGATGGCATGACCATGAACAGCACCACGACACACTACACGGCCATGACCTTCTTCTTGGGGAAGAACTCGGAGATCCTGTTCGCTGGCTGGCCGGGCACGCGCGGCGGCATGTACGCCCTCGCGCTGGTCGCCGTCTTCCTCCTTGGCCTTCTCATCTAGTGGTTCGGCACCCTCAGCCTCTTCCACCCTCCGAAGGCTGGAAAAGTCTGCAACGGCGGTGGTGTCACGACAGGGCTCGGCCAGACCATCCTCCACGCCCTCCGCGTTGGCATCGCCTACCTCCTCATGCTCGCCATGTCCTTCAACGGCGGTGTCTTCATCGTCGCAGTTGCCAGCAGTGCCATCGGGTTCCTGCTCTTCACCCGCCCGGCGCTCTGGAAGGAAGAAACGGACTGCTGTGCATGACGGCGGGAGTCCAACGGTTTTAACTACCTCCGGTTATATGATGCCGCTTAATTACAAGTAAACAAGGTCTTATTGATCAATTAATGCGTGTCACTTGTTTAATTTAAAATTTTAATTATTTAAAGTTTGGTGTATTTAATGAAAACTTTACTATTGTAATGTTGTTGTGAGATCGAAAGTGTTTTTATCCCCATTTTATGTGTGAAATTAAGATTGCAATCTCTTTGTTTTTTTTTGTTTCGCTTTTTTATCTTAAAAAAAAAAGTTTTTTAAGAATTATTTCATTTATATCAAAAAGATGAAATCAATCATCTTGGTAGCCCCCTACGACTTCTCCATACTGTTGGAAGTAGATCAAGAAACTTAATTATCACATGGAAGAATAATTCTTCGATCTTGAGATTCAACTCTTACATAATTTTATAGTCCCAATCACAATCTGACAAAGCTCTTGATTTCACGAGTGTGAAGACAGACGTAGAATATCTAATGAAACCGTGGTTATAATTGAAATCTCATCTAAAAGAATTGTTTCTCTCTAACATCCATGATAAGTATTTAATTATATTTCTTCGAGAAAATATAAAAAATGGGAACTAGATAATTTATTATTGTTAATTAGTTGTATTATAAATAAATTATGTCACTTTAAAATTAAATATTTTAATTTTTATTTATTTTAAAAATTAAGATTAATAAAATTTTATAAACAATTTAAATCACAATTTAAACCCCGCACACATACACAAAAGGATTTATGTTGACAAATCAAATTAGAATTTTCAAAATATTTTCCGCGTGCAAATGATTTGTCGACGTGAATGTCCTTTTCCATGTAAATCAACAAGATAATGTGATCTGTTGTCCACTAGATTCCCTTTCCATATATAGTTTTTTTTTTTAAAAAAAATCTAAATTCATTATTCTAATCATAATTGACAGCTTTAATGATACATTAACAGCTCTAATTAAAGTTTAAACCGAGGCGCCGCCATCACTCTAATTGTATTCAGTGTTAAGAAGTCATCTCCTTTGTCATCAGATTGAAGTGCTCAAAAGTCAACTAAAAAAGTCAACTCTAATTTTGTACTACCCATTGATGAATAGTGAAGTACAAGACATCTAATTAAACCTCAAAATGACTTTAAAGTTATGATTTATTCTCTTAATTATATATTACCAACAGATCTTCGAGGGGAAACTCGCACAAAAGCCCTAAAATCATCTTCAAGGTAGGTGCTCATTGTCTTCATGGTCGATCGTTATCAATCGCCTTAGTCGATTGTGTCATCTAGGTTCTCGAGTAGGGATAACAATTGATATCCAACAATTATCTACAAATGCATAATCTATTTAATAGTGAAATCTCCCTAAGATAAAAGTGAAGCTTAAATTTTTAATTAAATTTTGAAAAAGGAAGTAAATGGTTAATTTTATATATTATATTTATTTATTTTATTCTTGATCACAAAATATCTTCCTATTATGTTAGAAATGAAATATTTTTAGTTTCAAATAAAATTTGATGACAATTTAAACTTTGATTCATTTATGAACACCTAAAGTATATATAGCAAATACAAATTAAGGACTAGTTTTTGGGTAGTAACTTTTTCTTCTCTCTAAGAAAACCATTAACGTCGAGCTCCATTTGGTCGCGATTTCTTCGGGTAGAATTAGCCCAATTAGATGACTCTAACTAGAAGTAGCCAAAGTGTTGCCATGGATGATTTAGATAATGTAACTCGATCGACACAATTCTATTGATTTGAGCATGAGGTACACAAGTTTGAATCATAAACCGATCGATCTATTGCATGAAAAAAAATCTAAATGGAGTACATTCTTTGAAATAAAAGAAAATATCAATTCTTCCCCCTTCACTTGACTTTTGTCACTTTGAAATAAACTTGGATCAACTATTCTATCAGATTGCTCCTCTCAATATGTTTTTAATTCAGTATATATACTACCTCTCTATGCACCATGTGCTTGCTGGTCGCCACCCATTTTTCTCATAATCGGGTATGTATATACATAGTGGGTACAACAACAATCATCTCTCTATCGTATATACTATGATTTGAACATCCTAATGTATTCAATATAACAATAATAACAAACAAATTATGTCACTAAGTGGGATTGATTATATAGATCCTCCTATTCCTTGCACAAAGTGCACACCAACATACGTCGAACCATGTCCTTGCTGATGGAGTCCGACTTGGAGGTAGGTACTTATCCAGGGAGCCAAAGTTTCTCTTGATCTATTCCAACACAAACAAACGGGTGTAAGTAGCAAGAGACAGGGATGGGATTAGTTAGCTCTCCTTAATTTTCAGATTTTGATAGAGTTAGGGTGAGAGAATTGAAGCCATCTCTTCATTTTATGGATAATAGTTAAAGTAAATTAATTAGCTTAGATTAAAGGTGCTTATAGATAGAGAAGTCATGGTTAACAACTTAAACTTCAAACATGATATTATTTTCCTTTTTCTCATTCATACTGAGGAACACAGATGTTGTTCTATAATATATAATTCATGAAATAAGATGGCACAGAAACTCTACCAAACAGAAACATGATATACCTCTAAGATTATATTGGAGTTTTCGACAATTCCTCTAGCTCTTCCTAAATCCAGCCTCAGTTCCACACTGATGGAAATCATGTGCTTCTCTGTGAACTTGGAGACAGACTAAGCATTGAATTTAGCAAATGCTGTGCTGCCATACAAATTCATTCATCTCATTCAAGCTTCTAAATTGTCTCAATAAAAGTTTTTTCTGCCCTGAATCAAAACTGTTTATTGGATTGGTTCTAATCTGAGCTCATTCCTCTTCTTCGATATGGTAGTCCAGTCCATCCCAACCTGAGCTCCTGTTAGAACAAGTATATATATATATATATATATCAAACAACATCCTGCAAATTGAGGCATATGAATCTTGTTAGGGTGTAAGTTAAGTAGAAATTTGTGGGGATGAGATGGAGAAATTTATATGTAAACCAAAAGGAAATCACCAGCCATCATGAACTGGAATTCCCAATTCCTCATCATGATAAGCAACATATAAAGTATCTATTATGCATACACCAGAAAGAGGATGAAAAAAATCAGTAACTAATTTTCCCTAATTTTTTTCTTGATTTTTTTTTGTTTTTTGTAGTATTAAAAGCACCATTTTTGGTACCTGAATTTGTAGTTATGAAACTGCACTTCTTCTCTTCCTGGACGCTAGTTCACGACAATGCCGGAACTATGAAACGAACCCGCCGTCTCCCCCAGCTTCGCTGGAGTCCTACCGTAGTGGGAGACCCGAAGATTCCTCTTTGCTTGCGCGAGAGTGGCGTGTTCCCTCTGCGGAGCGGCGATGGCGTCAGGAACCCTGTCACACGGACGAGAAAAGTCGAACGGGCACGCCGCAAGTGGGGTTCCGCCACTCGATTTCTGGGGCTGTTGCTTCTTCTTCTTATCCACGGGAGCGTAGCTGATCTGGTCGAGGCCTTCGTCGGGAGGAGCTTGTCGGTTGTCGAATCGAGTCCGGCGGGATCACTGCTTCGCTCGAGAAGCGCAGTTTCCGATTTCTCCAGCGAAGTGTGGTCAGCAGAAAAGACGTCTGGCGGAGGTGGGGGTTTTGGCGAATGAGGCTGGGAGAGAAGCCGATTTCTGGAGCGCGTGTTTGATCAGGCGAGTAGACTACGGCGGAGGGACGCGGTTGGAGGTCGGCTGAAGGACCTCCCTACCGTCGGTCGCCGGCGATCCGGTATCGAACGACATATACACCTGATGAAATTGAGGGAGAATGAAAATGAAATATTACATAGACCCCAGGGGCAATTGTGCTAAAATCGCTGGATGCAAATCAAACTTTGTTTCCACGTCTCAGATGAAAAAAAATTTTATTGTCACTCTCTTCTGACGAACAGTGCATGTCAATTTTTGGCGAACGGTGATCCTCTGTTGCCCAAAAAATTTGAACCAAGAGGAGGTGACAAATGTCAGGTCGGTGTGAAATAATTTTCGACGGACGGTGCAGCTTCTTGTTAGAGAAAACAAGTAACAGAGTATAGGTAAATTCTGTTAACCAACCTTCCAGATATGGTGTAAACGGCTTAGGCAACGGTAAAATCTTAAATTGCCCTTACCAATATCGGGCCCTTCATTATATTTGTATAATAATTGTTTTTGTCAAAACTAATTAATCACAGTAGCAGTGAAATGTGAAATTGCAGGTGTGGATAAAGTTTTATGCTTTGATCAATCTTATGAACACGATGTAAGTTGTATTATACTAATGTGTAAATGAATTATATGATGTTTAGCAAAGCATATGTGGCAAAAGGCGTTTCGCTCGCTCTCAACGCCTCCGCCAATCTGTCTCTAGGTAAATACGGAGGAGGTAAATCATAGATTACTGTTAGCCATTAATGCAAATGATCAAAGCATGAGAGAGGTATATGCTCGAACGTACCAAGTTTAAACTTTAAAACCTCATGTGGTAACTTCCCATGCCTTAATCATCACATCACCCCGAGGGGACTTAGTGAAGCATTATATGGAACCTTGACAACGTTGTTTAATAAAATGGCGATTATCTTGTGTTGTTAATGCTATGCATCATGTAATGATCTATTGACTTTTTATCGAGTCAATCTATAAAAAGTGTGATTAGGAGATTAAAGTTGTGTGTTTGTGATATGCTAAATTTTGAAATGTGTAACTACAAATTTAGAAACATGTAATGATCTATTGACTTCTTTCACTCTACTAGTGTGTTATAGAAATATTCACATTTTTAATAGAAGTGATTATTATTTACCATCAATGCAGGGATTCATTTTCTAAAGAAATGCTCTCACATAAGATGAAATTGATAGATTTAAAAAAAGAAGATCAACTTGATGGTGGTACACCAAACATAAATAATAGTGTTAGTGGGTGGCCATAGTATTAGTAAGATGTCATCTTCCACTTCTACAAGTGTTGTGGTGAGTACCGAAGAGAGTACGAATGGTATATATAATTTGAGAGATGAAACTGTTAGTATTGTAGATGTCATACGCCAGAGTTGTTTGGAACAAATGTTCAAA
>JBBPFP010000084.1:2868898-2880335 GCA_037974795.1 Kaempferia galanga
ATCCGAAGAAGGTATGAATTATATATTTACGTTACATGAATCATCAGTCACCCACCTGCCAATCTCCTCCGTCGCCGCCGATGCCACCGAACTCTGAGCCGACGAACTCCTGTCAACAACTGGCACCTTGAACGGCCGTCGATCGATTGCCTTGCTCCACGAGTCCTCCGACCATAGCACCTCGTCCTTGGGGAGGTCGGTGGCCGCCCGTGAGGCGCCGAGGAGGCGGTAGGTGGCGTGCCGGCGAGGCTTAACCATCAGCACGCAGCTACCCGTAACAGAGCACGCTGGCTTTCACGGTGAAGTCGACTTATCGTCAAGATATAAGCTTGCGAAGGGAGGGCCCGAGCCGCGTAGCATGGCACAAGGCGTCTCCATCCTGAGGCCAGTGTCGGATCGACAACCGCTCGGTTCCTATACTCTGTGAGCCCAGCAACTATGAGGCACGTTCGGCGTGAAACAATGGCGGCATTAGCGGAGGTCGCCAAGGACACTGGCTGCCGCTTCGTCGAGGGCGGCTTGGCGAAGGTAAATGGAAAGGCGAAGGAGAATCTTTTGGGCCGTACAGCAGGGCATTGGGGTGCGTTGGCTGTCCCCTGTTCGACGAAATGCCTCTGTAGCCGTCAACTTTCAAGGAAGACAATCTCATAGACGAAAGACTTCACACTGCATCAAGTGAAGAGGCCTTCAAAGCACAGTTATAGCCGTGTCTTCTTCTTCTCTTTATTTCAAGGTAATTAGGTTTTTTGATATTCGTCATCTGCTCCTCTGAGTGCTTTGTTTACCTGGATGAAAAAGTATGTTTTCTTGATTGAAGTTTTTAAAAAGTAACGAGTTTTGCAATCTGGTCACACTGATTTTTCTTCTCAGTCTTGCAGATGAAATTGCTCTCGAAGATGTAACACATGGAGGGCCTCAAACTCGATGAACTGACCGTTGTTTCAGTTCTTCCTGCTTGTGATTTCTTTTCTTCTTTGAGACGAGGACAGGCTGTGCATGGTTATGCCATTGGGAATGGTTTTGAGCTGGATCTGTTATTTGTTCTTCTCTGGTGTCGAGCTGAATCTGAAGGTTTTGCGTCGAATGGAAGGTGTGATAGTGCTCTGCATCTGTTCGTACGTGGAAATGCAAGAACATGAAACGAAGCCAAACTGTGTAACTTCAGTTGTGATCTTCCCACGCTGGCGTTCTATATATATGAATGTAGTTGGACAACCGGAAAATGTTGCGAGAATGAGAAGACTGATGATCGACAAAGGATGGATTATCGAGGGGTTTTGATTGTAGCTAGATTGAGATGAAAGAGAACAGTGTGTCAAAGTAGGCGAGGTCGTCGCCGCAGTGGGCATAGTAGGGGCCGTGAAGGCAAACCTCGAGGCGAGCCTAGAGAGAAGGGAGAAGAACTCCAAGGCCTCAAAGAATAGTAAAAAAAAAAAAAAAACAGAAAATCAGTTAGTCTGATTCCATAGAAGTTTTCTATTGACCATCATAATAAATTAGGAAACACTTATAGTGGACGGTCCAGAATCCTACCGACCACTAGGATAAATCAGGAAGCACTTATGGCGGGGTCCAAAAGCCTAGCGTCCCTTAGTTGTGAGTCGCATTTAGAGGAAAAATTTCTACAAATACATCATAGTTGAGATTCAAACTATAAATATTTAAAAAATAACTGAACACTCTTACCAATGTAGCATAATGAAGAACTCTAAAGCCTCAAAAAATAGTAGCTCTCGAGCCAGGTCTATTTGAAGTCCAAGTGAAAATAAATTTTAGGCTTTTTATATATATATCTTAAAAAATTCTCTCATCCATTTTCATTCAATTTAAACTTATGTTTAATTTTTTTAAAACAAATTAAAATCTTATTTTTAAAAATTAAATTTATATATAAAATTTAATTTTCTCACTTTTGATAGGTTAAATTATTAATTAAAATTTTATATTTAATTTTTGATAATATTTTTTAATTAATAAAATTAATAAAATATTAAATTTTTCTTAAGAATAATCTTAATAAAATTGAGGAAAAAAAGTCTTTTTCATATTGGTCAACTATAGTTTTTAGATTTATGTTCTCATATGATCATGACCGACCATGTGTGACCGCTAAGACGACGAATTCTACTGCAATTACCATACGATTCCCACTTTGATAGCTTCCTTGCATAGAGAAAAGATTAAGATAATGCTTTCCTCCACCAACCTTCCTGCTTAGCTTTTAAAGGCTGGACCAGTAGTTCGTGGAACAAAGCAAGATGGGGAGGGCCCATCTCTGCCAACCACCCCATTAGCTTAGTTTCACAAAGTACTGTTTGAGCATATTTTTTTTTTTTCTTTTTTCTCGATCATGAGGTTGGCAAGATACAGCTTTCAGGCTCCTTGGGAAGTCAATAGATAAGAAAGAAGCAAACTCCAACATCTGGGAGACGGCGAGGAAGAGGAAGAAGAAGAAGGAGGATGGCGAACAAATTGAAAATGTTCCGAAACACCAACCAGACGCAGAGATTCAGATTCGTGGTGCTTGTAATAGGATGCCTTGTTGTCTCCATGACCTTCATAATGATCTCCAGGCCTCTCGCTTTTCCCAGTTGTGAGTTCCTTTTGATTTCTTGGTTATGAGAAATATTTGGTTTGGGGAAAAATGTTTTTTTAATATATATATTACTTGTTGATATTATTCCAGTTAGTTCGAAGTTTAGAAGAGCAGGACCATCAGGTAATTCTCATGATGGTTTTTGCTGTTTCGTGTGAATTCTATCTTACAATAGCAGTTTTAAGATTTCCAATTTTCTGATGCATAGATGTGGAAGGAGAGAAAATAGCTCCTACTCTGAGAAATGATGGTCAGTCTTCTAAGGAATCAGGTGAGAATCTTTGCTAGATCTGACTCAACTCATGATGGATTTGGAGTATTATCATCTTTTCTGTTAATCTGTGTTCTATGGAGACGGCATTAGATGAATTCCTAAGTCAGCGAAAAGGTCACAGATTTGATTCATGTTTCAGAAAAATACCAGGAGGAGAATGATCTCCGAGGGAAGAAGGTGGACTCCATTACTGATCCAAACAAGGATGAGAAACCGGAAACTGATGAAGCATTCGGTCTGTTCTTGGAATTGGTCTTCAAAGCCTATTGAGTTTTTCATCAAGTTTTTTTTTTTTTGTTTTTTTGTTTTGTTTTGAAAGACAACTTCTTTCCTGTTACAGAGAGCACGAGTGAAACAGAGGAGGAAGGCGCAAAGAATGGGGGCAACTCGGATCAGGATGAAGCACACAGTAGAATGACCTTACCAACAATTTCAAATTACACCATTAATGATCTTGCTCAGGTGGAGAACAAGACCACGACACCCGAGCAACCAGGTACGTCAACAGCCATCGAGGTTAACCATGATACACGAACACAATGAGGCTTTAGAAGAATGTTTTTGCCTGTTTCGACTTTCAACGATTTTATTGCAATTTTAGATAACTGCTAGATTTTGTTGAGCAACATTTTGATTTGATAGATTTGAAATTGATACGGTATTCTGATCGCGAATTAAGCAGCCCAAGAAATCAGGAATCCTAATGTGGAGAAGACACTTTCGTGCGAATTCTCCGACCCTCGAGCCGACGTCTGCGAAATGTCCGGCGACATCCGCATCCCCGGCAACTCCTCAGACGTCCTCTTCGTCGACTCGAACGAGCGCAACGAGGTGTTCCGGTTCCGCCCCTACGCGCGCAAGGGCGACGCCGCCGCCTTCAGCCGCGTTCGCGAGCTGACTGTCAAAGCCGCCGGCACCACGGCGCCGCAATGCACCGTGACGCATGCCGTCCCTGCCGTCGTCTTCTCCGCCGGCGGATACACCGGCAACCTCTTCCACGACTTCACCGACCTGCTCGTGCCGCTCTTCGTCACCGCTCGCCCCTTCCACGGCAAAGTACGTTGAAATTACCGGCGATCTAATCTTCGATGTTCTGATATCAATTAACGATCTCGTCGGATTTTGCCAAGATTCAATTCGTCGTCGCGGATTGGAAGAGCTGGTGGATCGACAAGTACCTCGTCGTGCTCCGTAAATTGACCGACTACCAGTTGATGGATCTGGAGCGGCAGAGTGCGGAACAAGTCCATTGCTTCAAACAGGTGGTGGTCGGACTTCGAGCTCACAAGGAGTTCTTGATCGATCCTGCCAGATCGCCCAATCGCTACACCATGGCACGCAGCCGGCTGCATAATTTTGATCTATTCGAGAAACATTAATCGAATTAAATAAAACAGTAATGATTTGACAATGCCTAACAGGTGGATTTCAAGCGGTTCCTGAGGATCGCGTTCTCGTTGGAACGAGACGACACGCTGAATAACGCCACCGACGGCAACGGCGGCTACCTCCGGCCGCGCCGGAAACCGAGGCTTATGCTGATCGCGAGGAAACAGTCGCGGGCGTTTACTAACGTGCCGGAGATCGTGGCCATGGCAGAGGAGCTGGGATTCGAGGTCGTGGTGGCGGAGGCGGACGCGGGGTCCGACCTGGCGCGCTTCGCGGGGGTGGTGAACTCCTGCGACGTGATGGTGGGCGTGCACGGTGCAGGGCTGACCAACATGGTCTTCCTGCCGGCGAACGCGACGGTGGTGCAGGTGGTGCCGTGGGGCGCGCTGGAGTGGCTCGCCATGCTGGACTTCGGGAACCCGGCGAGGGCGATGGGGCTGCGCTACGTGCAGTACAGCATCGGGATCGAGGAGAGCACGCTGAGGGAGAGGTACCCGAGGGGGCACGCCGTGTTCACCGACCCGATGTCGTTCCACCGCCGCGGCTTCGCCGTCGTGCGGTCGACGTTCATGGTGCGGCAGGATGTGAGGCTGGACGTGAAGAGGTTCCGGGAGCTGCTGGGGAAGGAACTGGGCCACATGATCCACTAGTTCTTCTTCGATGTTTGTTAAAAATAATAAAATCATAAATATTCCAATTTTCAGTGGAAAATTTAAAATATTATTTACCTACGTAATTAGAGGATTTGAACGTTATAACAGCCTCCCTCGTTAAAACAAATGTGACTAGCGTTATAACAGCCTCCCTCGTTAAAATTTCCCCCTTTAATAAATAGCAAATCTGAGAATCTTGTACGTTAACTGTTATGATGGATTTCTATGAGTACATACTAATTTAGGCGAAAAATTTAGATAACTAGCACCAATTAATAAAATTTCATAGATCTAAGGTAAAACAAATAAATAGATGGATGGTATCATGGATTATATCATGGGTTTGCCACATCAAGTTGTCAATATCGTGGTTGGTGGTAAACTTTATGTAGAGATTTTCAAAAGTTCTATTCCTAGCTATGACCTATTTTTAGATATTTTTTTCTTTAAATGAGGTACGCAATCACGAGATACTAGATTTCTATACCACCCACAACAACACTTTCCAATTTACCATAGCGAATGATGGTAAACTTTGACGGATCAGATTGATCACTCTAAATTTAATATTACCTAATTTATTATCCCCTCGTTCAACCCAGCAGAGTAAACTTCCTTGAGTTTTTAATGTTTATTAAATCAATAAAATCATAAATACTGTAATTTTCATTGGAAAAATTAAAATATTATTTGCATATATAATTAGAAGATTTTTCTTTCTAAAAAATTTAATTGTAGTGGATCACAATATTACACTTAAATATTACCCTTTATGTATGATTGTGAGTGACATCCTCCAACGTAATTGATTTGATATAGTAAAATTTAATTTTTTTAAAACCTCTTTCCAACTCTCATCCACGTGCATGTAATAACTTTTCTCTTTTTCCTTTCTCATCTACACACAATAATTTTTCTCTCTTTCCTTTCTCATTTGTATGTAACATATTTTCTCTCTTATCAACATGCAATTATTATAGCAACTAATCTAAAGTAACTGCCACAACTGCTACTAATTGCTACAAGTTATGACAGCTAATTGTCATAAGTTGTGGTAGTTAGTTGTGACACCTATTTCAAGTAGTTGCAACTATTTTAGGAGAGAGAAGAAAAAAATTGACTGCATGCAATCATACGAGAGTGAAGAAAGAATTTTAATTTAATTTAAAATGAAAGAGAGAAAGTTGTTGCATACAAATGAGAGAGAAATTAAAAAAAATTGAGTTTTGTCATATCATATCATCACATCGGATGTCGCTCACAAATCGCACAGGAAGTTTCAAGCAAGATATCAAATATTATGTATAGCATTATCATAACAACTACTACTAACTACTATAATGTGTAGCAACTACGACTAATTATTACAATATGTAATTGCTAATACATTACTTTTGTAATATTATGGCAACTGCTTAATAATTTTTATAATTATTTTAAAGTGATTTAGACTAATTTAAAATAATTTTATAAGTTTAAATAATTTTAATTAGTTAGTAAAAATATTTAAATATAAGTTTTAAGATTTAAGACGATCCTGAACTGTATAATAGTTATTTGGTAGATTTTAGAATTGTGGAGTAGTTATTTAATATCTTTTATAATTATTTTAGTGTAATTTTGATGAAGCTTAATGTTTTTTTAGTTGGTAAAAAGTATTGCTATATAATAATATTCCGGTTTAAGACTTGCCCGTTTAAAATTTAGAATTTTATTAAAACTATGTCTTCTACAAATATTTTAAAATTTTAAAGTAAAATTAAAATTTAAATAATTTTGACGAACCTAGCACTTAGTTATAACTATTATAACACCACTTAAAGGAAGAGTATTTTTTTTATAAAAAAAGTAGGATGCTATTTTGATTTTTTGTTTTTTTAACGAAGGTGAGAGATATTTTTTTACTATTTGTATAATTTGGGCACCCTTTTTATTTTCCATTCTTTACTTTAAATTTACAAGTGGTGTTGAATAAATTAATAATAATTTTGTATATAAAGATATTTTATGTATAATATTTTTTTATAATGATTTTTTTTTTTACTTTGTAAAAATATAGGAAAGATGAATCTTTGCTGATTGGCCGGCATGGTGTGTCTAGGTGGGGTCCGACTTAGGCGCGTGTAACAACGGGTCGACCAGGAAATCAAGGAGTTGTCAAGCCCCCTGGTTCGCCTCGCCCACTATAAAACCAGCGGAAAGGACGGAGGAAGACGAAATCACGGAGGCGGAAAGAAGAAGAGCGCAAATTAGTGAATCGTCGGTCCCCTCATTGCGATCGATGGCGGAGGAGGAGTGGTCGGAGGAGCACATCGCTTTTCTCAAGGAGGCATTCAACTTCTTCGACAAGGACGGAGACGGTATCCCTTCTCCTTTCTCCCGCTTCTACCTTAAATGTAACCCTAGGTTTTCCGCAATGTGTCTTCTCGTGGTGTTTCTCTGTGAGTTGTAAGATCCTGAGATCGGTGGATTATGGATCCCTGCCGTTTCTTTATCATGTGCGAACTCGGCGATCGAAATGATGATAGGGCCTTTTTTGCGTCGATCTTTGATAGAGGGTGATCTTATGTTGGGCAATGTTAATGTTGGGCATTCTTACGTTTTTCTTCTGATTCATCTGGATCATGGTTTCTCTCTTTCTATAAATTTTTTGAGCGAGGAAAAGTTTCGCACCTGATTCTGTGGATTCGTGTGCACCAAAACTAAACATTCCTTATTATCATCACTGTAAACAAGTTGGTTGCAAACGGAATTGATTGATCTATGGATGTTAATGGCGCAATGGAGATCTCTAGAGGGATTGGGTAGCAAAATTGCATGTGAATTTTACAATGCTTTTAGTAAACTAGTGTGTCAGTTGCACTGAATGAGCAAATGGAATGGGAACTTGGGATCAATCGTATCACGTCAGTTAAATACAGTGTGAAACCAAGCTACAGCCAAATCAAATGACACGCGGATGGTGCATCATTCTTTCAAATGACAACATGTTTATTAATAATCGCATGTTTCTTATTTTTTTTGTTTCAATTTTTTTTAGGCAAGAATCATTGCTGCCACACTTCTAATAAATATCTTCCCTTATCTAACATGGCATACAAGAATATTTCATACAACTGGGTATGAGTTCTAAGACTGTTGTGATGCATATGACCTAGTAGATGAAATTGTAACGTAGAATGTATACACGTGTTCTATAGCTAATCTTGACTATCATCTAGAGTTTAATCATCAATAAAATTTCCTTATCAACTCTTAGAAGTACTTTGGTTTTTGTTTTATTGCATGTAAAGTAGGTTTACAGTTTGGTTTTTGATACTTTGTCTTTTAAGCATATACATGTTTTTAGTTTTCTTTCTTTTAGGCTAGCTTGTATATGAATGAAGAGTAAGGTTCCCTCAAATGCTTAAATACATGTGCATCAGTTGGAAAGTTTGTCTGATATTTGTTATGTATTTGGGGTTATGTATGCCAAACAAATAGTTTTTCAATGGCTACTTTTACATTATTGTTAAACTGGTGTCTGGAGATTAATATATGCATCTTTTCCTTCGTCTAGGCTGCATAACTACAAAAGAGTTGGGCACCGTTATGAGATCCTTATGCCAAAACCCAAGTGAAGCTGAATTGAGAGATATGATCAGTGAAGCTGATGCTGACCAAAATGGAACACTTGATTTTCTTGGGTTCATGAAGCTGATTAATAAACTCAAGGTCAGATTTCACTTTATGTGCTTTTGCTTTTTTGCTTCATAGCATCTCTTTGATGAAATTAAAACGTGATGGTTGCTGGTCTTCTTGTGTCCACAGGTAGGTTTTTCTTATATGTACATTCTCCTATGATATTATTTTATAAGTGTGAAAAAAAATTCTAGCAAAAAACTAATGAAAGCAGCTAGTAGTGACTTGAGTTCTGTCCATAGTTTTCAAGTATTGCTGAGGATTTTGATCTTTGGTAGATTGACATTGAGGCGTTGTTTTGTGGCACTGCATAAGCGTGGAAGAATCAGGTTACACCCACAGAAAGGATCAGGTAGGTATGGGGCTTAGATTTTCTATATATAGAACTGGAGGTGAAGTTGGATGGCAGCAGCAACGGTAAAAGAGGATTTGCACAATCAGTTACCAAGTAGTTCATTCAAAAGAAAAGAGAATAACACACTTGTGTGAAATTGTTACATTATAAAAATATATTAAAGTTTGTAATTTATATATACTTCTAATTTATATTTCTTGTGGTTATTAAATTATCTCAACATACTTCTTGAATTAAAAGCATACAAAGGAGAGCCATTAATTTTTCTTGAAACTAATCATTAATTCAATAATTTTTGTGGGGTCAATTGACTCTGCCTCTTTCCATGTTTGTCAGCACTGTTAACTAATGTCCTGAACTGTATATGTTAAGTTTTAACATATAAAGCTGTGACGGTCTCATACCCCATAGATCAGGTGAACTATGCAAAAGTTTCCTCATCAGTCATCATTTATTAATACACCGATGTATTAACACAGATCTATCTCATTGCTCATTTGTCACAAGGATTAGAAAGACAAGAGGAGGGGTTTTGAGCCTACCACAGCTGTGAGAAGGTTGAAGGAAAATGGGCTTGCATTGGATGGGAGATAAACTTGCAACTGGAGTTTCTCAGTGAAAAGAGAGCTTCCAACAGGGAAGAGAAGGGGAGGTGTGGATGGGGGCGACTGGATGGGTTGGGAAGGAATAGGACACTCCAGTATCATGTTAGAAATATATCTATTTATTTATGTAAAATGGGATTAAAACCTAATGCATTTACAGACTCTAAAATAATTGTTTTAATTTAGGTTATATTTTTCTATTTTATCTAACAATTTACTGATATGTTGTGTGCTACTGATGTCTTATCCCTCAGCCACGAACAAATTATCTGCAGGTAAGCACGCATTATCATGCATGGCACATTCAACTACTCATATAGCCATGCTTCTTCCAAGGAAAAAGTTCCTATTCAATTTCTTATAGAATGATCCTTGCCCCTTTCTGAAAATATGCAGTTGAATTTTATTTCATATGATATTATAAGTTCAGGAGATTTAATTATCATCTTTTAACCAAAATGATACACTCACTATATTTTGCTTTTGAATAAATGAAGGATGTGGATTGTGACGAGCTGCTGCTGCATGCATTCAAAGTGTTTGACAAGGACTCAGACGGGTTCATTTCTGCTCAAGAGGTGCCATATATTCCCAAGATTTGAATCCATAACATGTTTACTAAAGAACTCTGCAGCTGCGCATCGAATGACAATTATCTTGTATCAGGCTCTTGTCGAATCTTGAAACGGGTCTATATAATACTGCTTTCTGCTTTCCGTTTTCTGCATTTGCAGCTCCGCCATATGGCGGCAATCCTGGGCGAGAAGTTTACGGACGAGGAGGTCGACAAAATGATACGAGAAGCAGACATCGACGGCGATGGACAGGTGAACTATCAGGAGTTTGCGCGGACGATATTGCTCGAATAATACTCGCACTCTACCAAACTACCCCTGTTTGTTACAAACTGTTCTGGGCCACAATCATGGCTAACCTGCCTTTTATGGTCGAGTGTCTCACACGAACATTTTGGTCTTTATTTCGAGACACAAATATCAAAATGTGGTGTATGAATTGATTTGACTTTTTCAAAATCATGTCAATGAATCAGGCTGGAACACAGATAAAGAGCTTTTCACGGAGGATTTAGTTTTATTATTAAAAGCATGTCCAAATCAAACACATTCTGCATGCAAATCAGCTCAATCCAGATCCTTTGTCTCCTCCTCCTCCATAGCCTCGTCCCCGATCTTGATCACCTCCTCCACTCCTCCGTTCATAGTCGCTCCGCCTCTGGCGGTGGCCTCTGATGGCTCCACCAGCGCCGTTGCTGGCGGAGCAGAATTGGCCCTGCCCTTGTGGTTGTGCATCCACACCTTGAACGCCTGCCTGGTCACCCCGATCCGGCGGCAGAACCTCGAGACCTGATCCTCCTCCTCGGCTCCGGCCCTGGGGCGGCCCCTTGGGATCTTCCACCCGAGCCTCTCCGCGCAGCCGGCCATTCGCTGCTTCTGCTCCTCCGTGAACCTCGCCCGCGGCCGCCGCCTCTCGCTCCGGCCCGGCAGGGTGCCTGCGATGCAGAAGTCCGTGCGGTGGAAGTTACGGTGGCAGCCGCACGCGCCGCACTGCAGCTGGCGGTCGCCGGACTCCGGAATGAACCTGCAGCAGCCGTCCACGGTGTATCCGGCGCCGTGGCTCAGCGAGTGGTTCCTCATGCACTCTTTATGCACCTCTCTCACGCCCTCATGACCCTCCATCACCATGGGTTCCAATGCTTCGCGGTGCGTGGTCTTGGGATGTTCCAGGGGATTTATAGAGTAGACAGGGCAATTGGAAGTTACATCCGAGGACATGCCTTATTTAGCCTATTTCTCACTCCCACGGCCGCCTCGGCGGTGTCAAAATAGGAAATTCGACTATGCGGAATTCCTACTCATGGTGGTT
>JBBPFP010000084.1:2902127-2917209 GCA_037974795.1 Kaempferia galanga
TTTATTCTTGTGTGCAACTGGCGACCTTCGACCCTGCGGCCTATTGAGGCAAACTCCAGGCCACTTACCAGCTGATCCAGCCCGTGGGGGCCTCATTTATCATTATTGAAATTACACCTAGTTGCTCCCATGTATTAGAATTCTTATTTACTATTTCTAATAGTCTTAAATATCCATCCTAGTGAATAAACATCTATACTAGATACATCTCTATTAAATTAATTTTTTATATGTTGTTTCCTAATCGCCTAAAACTCAATAGCCAAACCCATGCAAGGTTGGGAAATGTGGTAGTTGACTCGTAGAGTCATGTGAGTTTGACTTGATTAATGTAAAGTGAGTCAAAGTCAGAAAGATCATTGACTTGGAATTAGATGGAGTTCTTATACAGCCATTTTCTGAGTCATGAACTCAGTCTCATAGGGTAAATCAACACAATACTCTCTGCTCAAGTGAATAGCATTGCCAAACCTTTTAGTTTGGTTAGCATTGAGTCAAGTGAATAGCATTGCTTAGTTATTCATTTATTCTCTTCTTCATCTTCTCCTTACTTGGTAAGTTCTCCGCTGATTATCTAGTGTCCATCACTAGTTCAAATCCACTACCACTATCATGTGGCTAACAATGGTTAGCATCAATATATACTCCTCTCTTCCGCACTGATCTTCCAACTCCAAGTTAGTATATCTCAAATTCCTTACAATCAAAACATATGGAAATTTACTTTTCTCCTTTCCCCTTCTTCTTTGCTTTTTATGCTTTAAAGCATGTTTTTAATCTTTATGCTTTTGTTGTGTTTGAATGTTGAAACATTCAAGTTTTGGGTTATATTACGCTTGTGTGTAGTTGAAGACTTGAGGCTGTGAACTAGTTCTTGAAGTTGGAAAGTATGTTTATCTTTAGTTATCATTGCCTTTTGAAGGTACATTGAACTTAGGATAGAATCATGTTGTTAATTGAGTTAGATGGTCGATCATGATTTCTTTCAACTAGTACCAATTTATTTGTATTATTGTAATGGATCCTTATTTGAGTCTATATAGTATAGTGAGTCTGATAACCTTGGACCCAGTAGTTAATTATATCATGGTGCTATTTAAAAAAAATATTAGCCTAAGAAGTACACAACATCACACATGATTATAGAATCACCTGTGTATTTCAATTATCCATTCTATTATTACACCACCATTACTATCTACTCCTTGTTAAAGTTTAATCTACTTTTACCCTCTCAACTATAACAACAACCTGTAGCGGAGAAACTACTGAAAACCATAGGTCTAGTCAGCAGGTTACCAAAGAAAAGTTTTATCTACATCTTTCCAAAAATGCAGAAGACAAAATAAATATAGGTAGATATTATTATTAACATTAATATCAGCAAGTTAGTACCTAGTAACAGGCAACGCTTTTGAGGATAAAGGTGTTGGTGACAAACAAACTTTAAAATATCACACTTAACAAATGGGCACAGATGCATCTAGTGTAAGTTGGCAATGGAAGTCATTCTTAGTGGGAAAAAACAGTTGTGGAATGCATTAATTTTCAGATATGATAGTGAAGAAACAAGACCAATGTTACTGCTATAGGTTCACAGAGGTAAGGTCAAATCATTGTCGATGAAAAACCAATTGATAATTTTTCTAGAAGAAACAAAAAAGTCCATCAGCAAAATGTTCATCCTCTTAGATGCACATCATTACTACATTGTTGATTCTTTATGATGGCCACAAAGGAATAGTTGATATAGCATCAGTAGAATACTAACCAACAGCCTTGCCCTTGTTCTGCTCTTCTTCCGCTAGTGAAAGCGCGATGGCATGATCAAAGTCTTCATCTTCACGATCCTGGTGAACATCCTTGCATCCACAATTTCATTAAATGAGTTCAGCAAGCAAGGTTGTTAGAAAAAATTTCATACTCAGACCATTTATATATGAAGCAGTGATGAAGGCATGCAACATTAATAGATTTAACATATTAGATAAAGGGTACTGTGGATTTAAAAGAAATTCAAGGACCTTAACTCCAGGAATCCCAGCAATATTTGGCATCATCAAGTCATGAACCAGCAGGACAAACAAGAACATGCAATTTGTCAGTTTGTAAAGCAGTCCAATGACCAATAAAGTATGGATACTGACAAAAAAAATGCATAGCTGACACAAATGTGAATACAAAAACATTTTATATCTGTAAAATAATCAATGTATTAGAGCAGCTGTGCTTATATAGTAGATGACTTATGTCAGCTGTAGTAGCAATCAGTAACTGTAAGCTTTCAGGATGTAGATTTAACAGCATTGACTGTCAGTATCTAAAAGTAGAAGAATGAAGAGCTTAACCACTGAGAAATTTCAGTTAAAAATATATTTGACTGAAAATCATGGAATCTATTATCCAGATAAATGGTGCTGTATTGAAAGGTTGTAATCTAGTCAACTGCTCAATAGTGCTGCTGATGGAACAAGAGTCTCTAGATGAAGACTCAGAAGCTACGAGATTTTAATCATGCTTATCTTCTTCTTCTTTGCTATGCCTGGTGGCTGTGAAAAGAGAATTCGTTGGTCTAAAACACTCACGGGGCATTTGGTTGAGGATAATAGGAGGTATGGAATGAGAATAAATGGATATCATTTCCATTCACACCGATTGGTTTATGTCAATTGCAATGAAAATAAAGAAATCATTCTCCCATTTTCATTCCCTACTCTCCCCTCATCAATCAAACTTCTCAATCATTCCTTTATTTTCATATATCCAAAATATTTTTATTATTATTATTTTTATTTTACTTTCTCCTTTTCATTCTCTCTCTACTTCTCTTATTACATTTTCTCTCTCTACATCTCTTATCACATTTCTCTCTATCTATTTAATGTCATTTTCTCTCTCTATAAATTCATCTCATTTTCTCTCTCTACCTCACTTAACTCACTTTCTTTCTACCTCTCTTGTCATAGTTTCTCTTTTATCTCATTTTCTCTCTCTACAACTCTTATCTCAATTTCTCTTTCAACCTCTCTTATCACTTTCTCTCTCTACATATCTTATATAACACTCTCTTCTTAATCATCTCATTTTATCTCTCTATATATTTGTCATTGTCTCTCTCTCTACATCTCATATCATATTTCTTTGACATATCTTTACTTCATATAACTTTCTCTCTCTATCTTTCTTATCTCACTTTCTCTCTCTATCTCTCTCTACATTTCTAATCTAGCGTTTTCTCTCTACTTCTCTTATCTCACTTTGTCTCTCTACATATCTTATATAATACTCTCTCTCCTTAATCATCTCATTTTATCTCTCTACATATTTACCATTTTTCTCTCTACATCTCTTATCATATTTCTCTATCTATCTATCGTCACTTTTTCTCTCTACTTATTCATCTTATTTTCTCTCTCTACATTTCATATCTCACTTTTTCTCTCTACCTCTCTTATCATAATTTCTCTTTTTATCTCACTTTCTCCCTCTACCTCACTTGTCATAGTTTCTTTCTTTCTCCATTTCTAATCTTGCTTTCTCTCTCTACCTCTCTTATCTCACTTTCTCTCTATTTTGTAATGATTCTATTATTTAAGGTAATTTGAAATTTTAATGAATTCCCATTACTAAAGTTGAATTGAACCAAATATCGCCAATGATAATAATTTTCATTTCTGGATTTTAACTGAACACTGCTAATGGAATCATGATTCCCATTATCATTGACCTCTCAACCAATCCTATTGCCATTTTGATTGTCAAATTTGAACCAAACACCCCCTCAGTGTTTGCGAGATAAAAAATGATTCACTTCTTTTCTATATGATCTACTCTAATTACAGAGCAATCACTGCATCCATTACATAATCTACTACATCCAACATAATTAACGCATATTTTATATACATCCAGTCCGCTTGGGATGAGCGATATCACCTTTTGCTCCCGTATTTCCATCCAGCAAGTAATAATTTCATCCAACAGAGTCCATACACATGTGTTGATGTAAAAGCTTGTTGAGTGGGTTAGTGTCATGGCCTCGGTTAGATATGTCAATCAATGAGCTTCCACCTCAATTATTATGCTGTAGGAAGACAGCTAACACATATTAGTTTGGGGACAATGAAGTTGCAAGGTTTTTTTCTTTTACCAAAAAAGCATATCAAAATTGCAATAATCACCAGTTGACCCAAATTGATGTGGTTTGAAGGGTTCTCCAAGTGTGCTTCCATAGTGGAAGGCTGAAAATAAATGCATCAGATCTTTAAATTCATTTCAATTCAAATTTGACAAAGTGCGGTAATGTAGCCTTCCATAGAGCTAAATGGACAGATAAGATTAATGTAGATAGTCCCAAATAGTTGAGACAATCATCTCATTTGATCATTTGATCATTTGAGCATCTGCTGAAATTGCTAGTTCCACCTGCTTGATATCAAGAATGGACTGAAGACAAAATAGATATTGATGCAACTGAACCAACCAGGGGATCGTCGACTGAGAGAAGGAAATCCAAAATGGAGAAATGAGGTACAATTTCTCCTATTGCAGTGGCTTCTAGTCTAAACCAGTCCTTTGACTAATCTCTATTGCGTTTAGAGTTGTTACCTTTTTCTACTTGCTGCACTCCTTGCAAGACTTCTAAATCTTTGGTCAGAGGTACATTTTAAATTGAACGTTTTTGTTGTAACACCCTCAAAAATTCTTGCTCCAACATCTCACAGACTTCGCATAAGCATGGTATATAATTGTCACAAGAGCTTTCATACCAAACCGTCAGTTCATTAGCTAGCAATCAAGTGCACAAGTTATATTATGCAAGGGGGGAGTTTTCAGATGATGTCTTAGTAGAATCTCCTATTGAGATCCTGTAACATTTGTTAGTCCTTCCTTGCTTCTTTCCTATGATACCTTTTAGGGTTGGGAGCTGGTCAAAGAGACAACTCAATGTTACAGAGATGCAAATTTCTTCATTGTTTGATTCTGTCTACTGTGAATTACCTTACACCCCTTAGACTCACTGAATGACCACTACATTGCTTGTTGAATCCGCTGAATTGGTAACAAATTCAGGTCCATGAGACATGGCTATGGAATTAGCAAGATTTGGACAGACATTATATCCTAAGTATGATTTTAGCATCAAAGCGCATAGCATTGTACATCATGGTTCAAATCAATTATTTCCAAGTACTGATCAAACAATCCCAACTTCCTCTGTAGAGGATACTTATTTATCGCATTGTAAACAGGCTGTTGTCTTATTAATTGCATCATGAAAAGACTGTCATAGCGTCCATTTTCAAGTCAGAAATTGATTTTCAAAAACAAGCAATATGTGTATTCCTGTATAGGTAAGACCATAAATTTCAGAAACGATAAAAGATAAAAGTACAAAGGAATAGGCAGTACCAATGAAGTAGAGGGTCCATGCCAAAAGCGTTCAATTGAGTGCCGTCCATGGGATTGACCAGCTGAAATGATAAGTTTTGATCCTTCAACAATTTCGTCTAACCAAACCATTTGCTAATGTTTGATTGTCTATCCCTCACAATTTTTGCCTGTACAATGGCATGTCTGATTTAGCAACCCAACCCAAGAACCACACAATAATAGATAATTCATAATTTTGATATGTTGGATAATATGGGATGGCTCAACCATTTTGCAAAAAAAAAAACCATGCTTGCTGCTTCTAAGAAATTCACAAAATCAAGAACAGAAAAGGACTAGAGAAATTCTGAGTTTCAAGTGAACACTAAAATCTTGTAATGACTGATTCTTACTGCACGTGTCATCAAGAGCTGACTACCTTCAAATTTTAAACATCTCAAATTAAAAAAAAATTGTAGTCCAAGCTTGTAGTAGTTATGGTTTTACCGACTAATACTGATGTTGATAAATAATAAAACATTTTCAACGTAATTCCAAAATTGAGTATAGCTCATTGTTTTTGTGCGAAATAAGCTTCTCAAATCTCAGAAATAGGCTCGTTATTGATTAGCATGCAATAAGATTTCCAACAAAGGAGAGCTAAACCTGATGACAAAAACATATGATCTACAGACTTTGTCGATCGTCTCAAACCAATACAAATCCCAATCAACAACATTTTACTTAAAAATCAGAAGGGTGGATAACTTAAATGCGTAAGGCTATGATATGAAAACGATCTCATAGTTTATAAGGCACAAAAAGCAACTGGAAAGGATATGATACGAAATTGAGCCAGCAGACAAGCACAGAGTTTTGAATCCCTACCTATGGAAGAGGGCGATTTAGCAACAAAGAGATCAGATTGAGGCTTTAATCAGATGCAATTGGCCATATTATTACCCTCTCCAGTCGTCACTACCACCAAAAAAAAACGAGCTTTTGCAGTTATTCGAGATCTAGGAAGTTCCAGAAACTCAAACCTCAAAAGTATCAATCGATACCGAACCAAAAGTGAAAAAGAAAACCATAGTGCTGGAGGAACCATTCTTTTAATGTTTTTTTTCTCCTACCCTCTCGATCGATCTCATGAGCATCAACTCACGCCAGAAATCAGATTTCGATCGGGGGAAGCCGACGTTGGGCAGAGTGTCAGGAGTTTAAAGAACAAGCCTTTTCTACCCCATCATCTCACCTAGCCCCTTACCTGCCCCGCCAACGTGGAGACAGTGGGATCCGCCTTCGAAACCCTCGCTTGCTCGTTGACTTCGACTTCAACTTCCAAGTAGGGTAGTGTTCCGGGTTAGCAAAATAGGGCAAAAAAATTGGAGCTTTGGAGTGGAAGAAGGGAGGATGCGCAGTCGCTTTCGCGGATTTGGAGCTAGGTCGGAGGCGGGTCCCCTCCCTGCCATCCACCACCGCACACAAAGCGATCGGATACGGGTATGACTCAAGAAGAAACACTTCTTTTTCCACTCCAACTATTAATTAATGGCGAGAGGCACCTGATTCTCTCCGTAGGAGAAGAATTAAATGACGCCGCTGCTGGGGCTGCTCTGCTTCTGCTCCGGATGGAAAGCCTTGAGGTGCTGCGCCATGCCGCCATCGCCCTCCATGGCCAATCCGCTTCATGTACGCGCTCCTGCTCTGCGCACTCTACTCCTTCCAAAATTTGTATATATAAAATTTCGTCCTCTTTTGATAATTCAACAAAGTAAACAAATTGCAATGATTAATTATCACAACTAATTTGATTAAATTAATGGTAACTTGGGTTAGCATAATCACTACTAAATTAGATTATGATTGAACAATCATTATGTGTTTGGTTGAGAATAAACTTATCTTTCTAGAAGTAGATAGAATTAAGAGAGGTACATGGAGCTGAAAGAAACTAAGTGCATCAAATGAATTCAACAAGCCAGGTGAGCTAAGTGAGTCGAACAAGCTAAATGGGTCATGTGGAGCGAGCAAGTTAGACAATTCGAATAAACCAAGCAATTGGATAACATAAGCAAGAGATGTAATGAACTAAGTGGGACAGATGGATCATTCAAGCAGAGAAGGTCATGCAAACAAAGGGCAAGGTGGATTAATCTCTAATTTGACTAACTCTTGCAAGTCGAGCAAGCCAAGTGGCCAAGGCAAGGAACAAGATTTAAAAGTTTAACCCGTCCTAAAATTTCAGTCTTAGACTTGAATAATATGATTTTAATCCCTAATTGTATCGTGTCATATCGATACAATTTCAATATTTTTTACAATTTTAAATATAAATTTATATTAATTTTATTAATATTTAATTATTAAATATGCTCTAGATGTTGAATTTCAATATTTTATAAATGTCTATTAAATTTTTATTTTTTTAAAAAATAAATAATTCTTAAAATTCAAAACTAAATCTAAAATTATAAAATTATTTAAAAGATTAAAAATAATTATTAAATTATTATTTTTTTGAATGTAATTAAACATTTTTTAAACTGTATTTAAACTGTTTAAGAATTATATTTAAAAATAAAAATAAATTATTTTAAATTTATATTTAATTCTAAAATTGTTATAAAAAATTAAATTATTTTTATAAAATATTTGTTAATTTTTAAAATTATTTAAACATTTTGAAATAATCTTTAACATTTATAACTATTATTAATAATAGTTTGTTTATATATATATAAAATAAAAAATTAGCTAAATAAAAAACTAAATTTTAGGAATACATAAAATTTTTTAAGAATTTTAATTAAATTTTTATATATTTTTATAGAATAATGAATATTCTAATTAAACAACCATAAACTTTTTAAAACCAAAGTTCTCCGCCGCCACTATTCTCTTCCTCATGCATCTACCCGCCTGACCACCAATGTCATCCACACGAGCAGTCAAAAATCCAGACTTTGTCCCTTTTCTCCCCCACTGCTCAGGTCACCCCTAACCTCCGTTCGCACGTCTCCCCACAAAAGCCAGCACGGCCCCTACAGAGGGGCACCACGACATCACAGCGACCGCTACGGAGGGACGCCGCAAGGTCGCAACGCCCTTCACGACCTCACAGCACCTCACAATGGCAGTGCCAGTCCTGTATCAAAACAGTAAATACTGCCCGTTTCGGATGCACTACATTTCAAACCATGGCAAGGGATACCTCATGTGGAATTTGCAGAATAAGTGGTAAAGAGTAACTAAAAATATGTACCCTGTAAAAAAAATTCCAAACAAACAAGACGGTTTATGATTGCAAACAATGCAAGATGTTCTAAGCATCAAAAGTGTTTCAGCTAAGAACTACATCAGCCTCAGAATTGCTTTAGATGTAAACAGAAGTAAAACCACCGCATCTAATTAACAAGTTGGAGAAACATCTGTCGTCCAGCTCATATGGAGTTTTAGGTTAAACAACAAAATTGTAACAAGCACAATAGATCCCATCATCTCGAAACCAGTTTGCATTTATCACTTATGTTGAACAAACTGTTCATCAGGATTGCGCTTCTGCTTCAGAGTTACTTTGTGTACCATGATGACATGAAAATTGTTTGACTTAATCTGCATTCATCGAGTCGGTGCAGAAAATCATTATCACTAAAGATTGCTCCATCATATACATGGGGAAGTAGAGGAACCAGATTAGACCCTCAGGCATGCTAGAAATAATACAAACTTTTTGAAAGTTGTTTATTTTGAAATTTTCATTTGAATGAACTATAAATTAAAATCAGCATCCATAAATCAGGAATAACAGCACCAGAATAGTTGGGACTAATGGCTCTTTGTTGTTATATCCATGAATCAGTGAGCATGATAAATGCAGTAGTTCCTTCTACCATTTGTCAGGCGGGATGCATTAGAAATAGTCAAAATTCACAAGTATAACTTAAATTATACTCTTCATGGCCGATCTTAACTATTTGCCAAAACAAGTAATTTATCAGTCTTCATTGAGTAAATTGTTAGATGCTTCAGTCGGTAACACTGCATTACCCCAAATGATCTTTGCACTCAGCAATCACTGATATGCAAGGCCAAACTTATGTTGCCTTTTATTCTTATGGAATATCACAGCAGCAGCAGTATTTGTGATGCTTTTCCAAATATTTGAGTTTCATTATGCCTCGATCAACCATCATCACGTCAATGCAGGTATATGATAAATAACACTACTTTAAGGAATAAGTATATTGCTGATAGAACTCTGCACCATATTAGTAATTACTTCTCCCTTCCATTTCAGGGTATTACAGAAGGAGTAGGTGCCAGTAGGCCATGAGTTATGAATACGCCATCGCACTACAATCAAACTCAGCATCGTCATTCACTGATAAAATGCTGAAGTGTGATGACAGACCAATGCAGATGGATATACAAGAAGAACTAAGCTAGCAAAAGATGTCATCTCCAATTGTTTATATTTCTATAAATGCCAAGGTAAAATGGGGAGCAAAAAAAGGGATCCACTTAGAGATACAAAATCCTATGTTCACAAGCCATGTTCCTTTTTCCCATATGAATTATTAATCATAGCACCACAAGAAATATAAAACTATCACCATTGTAGCACAGAACTTTTAACTTTTCTGGGCAAAACATGTATTAACTTTATGGCCTATTTAATTAGATTTCGTCATCTAGAATCTGCGCATAAGAAGATAGTTTGCATGTAAATCCAGTAGTTAAACAAACATGTATAAGTGTCAAAGAAATATTTACTTGTAAGAGAGTAGATGCTGACCTTTAATAATTCTCGGCCACGGGTCTAGAAGGGAAAAGTCTCAGTAGAAAAGTTACTAGAGACCATAAACAAACCACACCAAGAACTTGGAAAACAGCTAGCATGGAAATTAATGCACTACTTCTTTCCATTGCTGAGTTTGTTGATGCATCTCTCATTAAGAACATTAACCTTTCCATAAAATTTGCTGCCTTGCTCAACTGATACAATCTATAAACCTGTAATATGTATTAGTTTTTTAAGAACAGCATCAAACAAAAGAAGCAATATTCAAATTGTTACCTCAAAGATTATTGGCAATGTAGGCCAACAAGAAGAATTGCGGTCAGCAAGGCGAATCTCAAATGCATATTGTACGGCACATCCCAATAGAAACGGGGTAACCGCAACAACAGCAGGAAGACCAATAACTGGCCAAACAACATAGGCAGCAAGAAGAGGTGCAAAAATCTTGAAACCCATGGTGAAGAAGGAATATGAAAGGTATCCTCTAAGGCCTGTGATAAGGCTCCACCTTTTTGGACTGAATTCAAGATATGGACGCTGAACATGATCAGTTATGGATAAAAATGCAGCAAGCCCAGCATAGAATATTATTTCGGCAGATAATGAGGCAACAATCTCTGCGGAGAGCATTTAATGTATCAGAAGAAAATAAAAAATATAACTATGAAGCACTATTTAGCTTAACTAAGATTCAACTGGCATTTCATAAAGTACTTTCACTAGGAAGATGATTATTATCACGAAATATAATGAAATAGTTCCATTAAGGCAGAAAAGATTAACCAAAATATTTTAGCAAAGTGTTACGATTTATATTTCACCTATGCAAGTTACTATTCAAATATCCTCCATCAATTTCGCTAAGCAGATTATGTTTAAAGTGATCCTTCAACTCAACAGTAAAGGTAGCTTTCATACAGTAGCCTTTCTGATTAATGTGTTCCTAGACTTACCATCATACCATATCCAAAGAATTTTTCTCCCCTAGGTAGAAATGATGTTGTATCAGAATAAAAGACAATCACCTCGAATGCGCCTAGTCCATGTACTGTTTTTATAGAAGACAAATTATCTATTTATCAACCAAAAAGAAAAGGAGAAATATAATGGTTTTCTGGCATAATTATAGTTTCTGAAGCCAAGTGGAAATCAACAAAAGAAACCCAACATGTCATGTTAGTCACCGCTATTAGTTCTATCTACGTGGAACTTATCCTACCTATACCCAAAAGTTGTGTCCTTTGAGAATACGATTAATGATGAGGTTGTTTAGTTTTTATATTTATATTTAGCATAATTTCCTTTAGTCACTTTACAAATAAAACATTCAACTCCAATTGACATTATTTGTATAACAATGGAATCAATCAATTCCATTGGACCTACTCACTTCGCCTTAACTTATTTTCTCAATTGTTGTGTCCACAATTATGTGCATGAAAGTCATATTTAGACTTTTTCCCCCACGTCAAGTAATTCCACAAATCCAACTCAATGCTTTCTAGTTAATTGTGTTGCTTTTACTTCATGCCAAACACTCTTAACTCATGAGGCAAGGTTGTCAGGAGTTGGGACCATGGTCTTGATTGTAAGGTGAATAATTTTATTGAACATTCAAAGTTCATCAGAGATTCTGTAAAATTGGTGTCAAACACAACAACAAACTCATTGGACTGGGTAACAGACAGAGAACATAGATTCTCTCGATACCAGTGTTAGATGGCGAAAGAGAATTATTATCTACTACAAGAGGAACCATCTCAACATCATGGAGTAAAAGCAAGCAATTTTCCAAGAGTAACAAATACCTGAAAGGACCTCATCTCTCAGGACTGTTTCAATTACACTTCTGAGAAAAAATTGCGGAAGCACTGCCGAAGATATCAGAGCTAGAGGACCCAAGACCCACACGAGAGATCCTGTGCCATCCTTGAGAGGGGGAGTAGCCGGCTTTCTCTCTTCTACCGTCTGGTGAGTTAACCCACAGAAAGAGGCAGACCCCGACTTCCCACTAATAGAACCAAAACTGCCTTTTCCAAAAGACTCAGACCGAGCTATTGAAGAAGATCCCTTCGAGACAACTGAGGACCTTCTGGTATCTGAGTCGAAATTGAAGGAATTGGCCTCCCTGTCAGCTGCACCATTGGACTTCTCCGAATCAAGCAAATAGGAAAACACTTTCGATCGACCTTACAGAAACCCCACAGATACGACGTCAAGATCATTTTTTTCGTATATAATTGATGAAAGAGGCAAAAGGATTTACCGACGGAAAATTTCCCGAAGCTAAAGCTACAGCGTTCCCACCGAAGCATAGAGTGTGGAAACTGCAAGGTAAAATGAGGGTTTAAGTGGCTCTTTGGTTTGTCCGAACTGTGGGGGGAGAAAAGAGCTTACTGCGGCGCAAGGAATGGGGAAGCTTCGACAACGGGATCCAGAAGGCGTCTGGGTAGATGATGGGGGAAGCGAGAGGCGGACGAAGCCGCGGTTAGAGCAGCAAACGACCTGCGTCGTCGTCGTCGCCATCATCCGGAAGCAGGTGTTCTCACAAAAATCTCAAACCCTCGTTGGCCGCCTTCAGTGCCGGCCGCCTTGTCGACTTTAGCTGCTTCTTTAAGCCGTTGAAACCTGCGTTAGTAATTAATAATGCGATGTATGTTAAATAATTTTAAGGCGAAAAATAAAAATAACACTCATTTTAAAAAAAAAATAAAATAAAATTGCACTCTAATACATAATATTTGCGACTGTGATTTAGACAAAATTGAAATGATTTTAATAAAATTTAAAAAATTTTAATCAATTTGATAAAAAAATATTTTATATATAATAATTTTGATAAAATTAAATTAAAAAATATTAAGTCCGTTTACATATTCTAGTCACTATGTGCAATAGAGAAAGGAAGATTTACTTCCTCTTCAATTCCTACGTAGCATCATCTAATACAACAAAGCCCATCAACTGGGCACGAACCAGTCCATTAGGATGCCGTCGATGGTCTCTGATCTATAATCTTTAATTCCTTTTCAGTCTATATCAGAAGGGATCGTTGGATCAGATCAAAAGGAACCAATACATAGATTCTTGATCTGATTTAATGGGTGAAGGGATCAAAAATTATGGACTAGAGGATCTTGTTTAACTCCGTGTCTGTCTCATTCTCCGTCTCCTTAATGTCACCTTAGTCTCCTCGCATGATCTATCATAACGGCTTTGAGTCTAATTTTTTTTAAAAAAAAACTCTAAATTATAATGCACGTTCGTATCCTTTTAGTTATATAACAATTTTTTTTATTAAATCATTTAAAACAATATTAAAAAAATTAAACAATACCATAGTCAAAATATTTTATTATAATCAAATAATAAGATAAACATGTCTAAAATATAACTCAAAAACCTCGTACCACAATTTTAAAGCTAAAACTACTAATCAAATCTGTATAAAGTTGTTTAATAATTTCTTTCTCAATTGATAAATAGATAATTCATTAAATCTTTATTGTGACGTAATCGATTGGAAAACAATTTTGATCAATTTGAAGAGGAACTTCATTCTGCACTTGCTATTGAAACTGGGATAGTTTACCATCAATAAGGTCTGGATTTCGAATCTCAACATAATCAAAGTAAAAACCTCCCTTATGTGCTAGTCACTATTTCAAGTGCTAGTAGTCATCCATGATTTATCTCCTCTGTATTAGTCCTGGAGCGAGCAAAGTCGTCTTTTGCCACCAATAGATTAGTCAATACAATTTTATAAGCAATGTGAGCATTTGGTAAACATCCATCTATTTTCTTTAAGTAATTCATTACATCAATTTTCAATTTTGTTTCTTTTGGTAATAAGCACTTAAGAATATCAACTTAGAAAATAAATCATTCTCATTAATATCAAAACAACCCTTATGAGTCATAGAATTTTCAAGATTCTTGCAAGATGTTAACAAGGCTTCATCATCTGCACATTGAATCCTCTTTAGATTGAAAAAAAAAAAAAATCAAATATTTCCTTATATTTTTGAAACCGTTCAAAGCAAGTTTTCATAGAAGAATGAGCTTGACCATTATAAAGAGAAAGTAGTTTATTTAAAAAAATTCTGCAATTGACTATGTTACTTCTTGACTGTTATTTTTACCAAATTATTTCATTCTTCGAACAACATATTTCTCTCGAAATACAGCTTCAACGCTCATCTCACATGGCATTTCTTTAGCTTCAACCCTGACTTTATCATAACCATCTCCTCTAAATTCTTCTAGAAATAAAATAATTTTTTGTAAAAGTTTGAGCGCAATATTAATATTCATATCTTCATATTGAAAAAAGATGGTTCACACTATTGATATCATACAACAACTTATACCAAATTACCACATCAAATAAGAATTCAAAATTCTCGAGTTCATATAGTGCTAAAGACTCGACTTCACTCTTCGTTTTGGGATCTTCGCTATTATTTGTGAAGTCTCTTATTTGTGTAGTTTGCTCCTTTATAGGTTTAATCTCAACATGACTTTTCCAACATGTTTGTAACAATAGTTTTGTTCCTACCTGTATCCGACCGGATGAACAGCTGGAAGCATGGCTGACTGGACGGCCGAGGAACTGAGCTGGCACCTTGCGAACCGAGGTGGCGGAGAGACGAGCTAAACTAGAGCTGAGCTGAGCTAGCGAACGGGAGAATAGGAGAAGAGAGAGGAGCACTTTTTGTAGGTGTGGAAGCACCGTTCGCGGAAGCTCTGATACCACTCGTTGGACCGATGGGCCCACTTTCGTCGGTTGGGCTCGGATAGTGAAAGTCACTTTACCTACAAAAATAAAAACTATATCTTGAGCAATACTTATGCAGGGATTCAAGTTAGAAATAAAATGCAACTATTATAAAATAAAAGCAAAAC
>JBBPFP010000084.1:2924828-2935388 GCA_037974795.1 Kaempferia galanga
TCTGATTTTGATTTCAGAATTGAGTTTTGGATAAAATTTGGAGTTCATTTGATACCAATACATGTATTGTTGATGAAATCTTTTTGCTGGTGTCAAAAGGGGAGAAATGTTGGTTTAATACCAATACATGTATTCTTTGACTGACCAAGTTCATGATGGAATCTCAACTCAAGTCCAACAACTTGAGGAAGAGAATTCTAACTTGAAAACTCAAGTCAAAGGACTTAACAAAACCTCGGAAAGATTCACCTTGGGTTCTAAGAATCTTAATCTGATTCTTAGAAAGCAAAGAGACATATACAATTGATCCCGACTCGGGTATAAGGCTAAACAAAAATTTAAATCGTACCTGTGTATAGTTAATCGAACTAATAGAAAACTAGTCTAAACATGGGTCCCTAATTCTAACTTGACTAGTCAAGTTGGACTTAATCAATATTAGATCCCCAAAGATTAAATCTATTACCTTGATAGACCTTATTGAGACAATGATCTAGGGGGAGACAATAGAAAGGTCATCTTTATTACTAAATTAATTGATTTGATACTTGATTTACTGCTTTCCTTATTTCTGCTTAGACTAGGATAGATAAGGACTTAGGTTTGATCGACACTTGATTAGTCAGACCAATGATTCTCAGAAATAAAATTAAATATTCAATTTCTTTAAAAGACTTTGTTTAGACGTGATTGTTGTTCTAATACCCAAGAAGGACTAGTGTCTCGCCACAACTTAGAAGCCAATTATCGAAATGGATGTTTAATTGACTAACTATTAAACCTTAGTCTAACTCAAATGTAAATCAATCCTTATATTTTATTCTAAATTAAAAATAAAATTAATCATCACAAAAAACTCTTAAAGTTCCCTAATTGAAAATTAGAAAAGCGTAAGATTGATTTAGATTAAAATTGAGAATTAGCTTAATTTAACCAAACCATAATTAATCTAATTAATCAAATCTGTCAAAATCAGATCTTACTTAAATATGATCGAACTCAAATTTGATCAAACTCAACTCAAAATAAGATCATACTCAACTTAAACCTAATCGAACTCAACTCAAAATTAGATCAAACTCAATTTAAATCTAATTAAATTTAAAATCTAATCAAACTCAATCAAACTTAATTTAAATCTGATCAAACTAAACTTAATTTAAATCTGACCAAACTAAATTCAAATCAGGTCAAACACAAAATTAATCAAACACAATTGAAAATCTGATCAAACTTAATTCAAAATGGATCAAACTCAAAATCTGATCAAACTTAATTTAAATATGATCAAACTCAATTTAAATCTGATTAAATATAATTCAAATCTGATCAAACTCAAATCAAATCGGATCAAACACAAAATTGATCAAACTCAATTCAAAATCTGATCAAACTTAATTAAAATATGATCAAACTCAAAGTCTGATCAAACTTAATTTAAATCTGATCAAACCCAATCTAATTATGATCAAACTTATTTTAAATTTGATCAAAATCAATTAAATCTGATCAAAATCAATTCAAATCAAATAAAAGACAATTCAAAATCAGATTAAATGTAATTCAAAATTGATTAAACTCAAATCAAACTGATCAAATTCAAATAAATTGATCAAATTTAAATTAATTTTTAAATTTAAATTTAATCATTAAAATATAAAATTCAAATTCAAACTTATAAGTTAAGATTAACTTAACTCCATCTCATTAAAAATTTATTAACTTGTAAATTCAAATATTTAAGATAATTACCTGAGAAACATGACCAAAAATATAACCTTTTTTGGCACCAATATTGATATCACTATTGCTACCAAATCCATTCCCAATACCGCTACAAATGCCACCACTAGCAATCTAATTTTACAAACAAATCATGTTAAGTAATATCATCATGATAATTCAAAAGAATTTAAGTGTACATACAGAACTTATTTTATATAAGTTGTTTACTTACTGACCTGTTCTTCATAATTTTGTTTGCTCATACTTTGTAAAAACATGGATCGCATTTCTTGCATTTCTTGCTGATTTTGTTGTCTCATTTCTTGCATTTGTTGTTGAAGGTTCAATACTATACTTTGAAGTTGTTGAACATTTCCATTTTGTTTTACAGAAGCTCCAACTTTTGATGGTGTAACTCCAAAGCCCATTCCGCGCACTCTACCCCGTGCTTCCTTGCCAAACACAATGCTAATTGCATCATCAACAATATTAGTTGTGTTTTGAGTGTCGGGTGGACATTCTTGTATTTCTTTCTGTAAAAAAAACAGGATAATTTTTGAGAAAGCAACGTTAATATTTAATCTTCATAATTGTGTAACATAATCCAATTGAACAAAAAAAGTGCAGCTTAGTACATATTTGATTATAATGGCTAAATATCACAAGGTCGATGTCAAAGAAATTTGAAAATTAGTAGACATGCTTACCATTTTCTCTCCAACAGCTTGAGTACTAGGCTCCCCATTTTTTTTCTTGTGACCTTCAATCCAAACTTGTGATCTCGTAATTTTTGTATCTGCCGGACTTGTCTTTTCCTTAAATATAAAAATGTATACAAAATCATTAGAACATAATATTAAAAGATGTATATATCATTAATTACTTGTTACTTAAATTATACAAAAGAAAACATATTTACCATAATGTGAGCCAAACGAGCATAACCCCTCCGACTCATTGTGTGAATATGGTCTTGTTTTTCCCTCATAGCTCTAAATCTTGCACTCTTATCCTAGGATGAGTTAAAATCACAAAATTAAACTATTCAACATATTAAAACTTAGTAGTCTCTTGCCCAACAATAACAACACAAATAAAATTTTACACTACTACAATATGGAAATATTGTGCTAAAACAGTTATTGTAACCCTATAAAATTCCTTTTGAATAAGTACTTACTTGAAAGGTAGATGATAATGTCCTCTGTACAAACAAGTTCCATTGATTTTGATCCATAAATTCAGGCTTCAAAAGACTGAGATCTCGTGAAGCCACTTGACTTTTATTAGCTTCTCGTACAAGTATTTGCAATTTGGATTTTCTATCATGCCACAATTTAGATAACTTTTGAAAAATTGTTTTCTTTTCCCAATCTTCCACTTTATAAGTAAGCTATAATGGAAATAACACAAAAAATTATGTCAGCTATCAAAATATATATATAGGGTTAGACAGTTGAAGCAAATAATATAAAGTTCTATTTTTTACAATCAAGTCCTATCACATATATATATAGGGCTATCAAAAAATATATATAGGCTTAGACAGTTGAAGCAAATATATAAAGTTCTATTTTATAAAGTTTTCTTTTGCAAATAATATCAGGCCTAATCTAGGGCTTGATACTTAGTATTAGGCCCTGCCCCTGCCTACGCAGGGCCTGATACCAGGGCATATCATGCAGGGCCTGATACCCCTGGTATCAGGCAGGGCATGATATCAGGCCCTACCTGTGCAGGGCTTGCAGATATCAGGTCCTGCGCCTGATATCAGGCCCTTCCTGCGCAAATATCACCTGATATCAGACCCTGCCTGCGCAGGGCCTGATACTTAGTATCAGGCGTGCGTTGTGCAAGGCCTAATACGGTAAGTATCATGCCCTATGCAGGGCCTGATACCGGGGTATTAAGCCCTGCCTGCGCAGGGCCTGTAGATATCAGGCCTTGCCTGCGCAAATATCACCTGATATCAGGCTTTACTTGCGCAGGGCCTAATACTTAGTATCAGGCGTGCATTGTATAGGGCCTGATACGGTAAGTTCTATTGCGTGCAATAAAAATTCATGAATTTGTGCCTGATACGATACGTATCAGACCCAACGCGGGCCTGATATGGTACCGTATCAGGCCACGTTGAGCCTGATACTTACCATATAAGGCCCTGCCTGTGCAGGGCCTGCTACCAGGGCGTATCAGGCCCCGCGCAGTATTAGGCATCAGGCCCTGCGTGCGCAGGGCAGGGCCTGATACGGTAAGTATCACGCCCTGCGCAGGGCCTGATACGGTAAATTGGGCCTGATACGGTATACGGTAAAATATGTCTGCATTTCTTTATAAAAATGGAAATGAAAAATTAAGTAAATAAACATATTACCTGAAGACAACTCCACATCCTATCCTTCACTTCTTCATCTATGTCATTCCATCCATCTAATGTATATGGCACAAATTCTTTTATCATACAACCTAGGAATGAAGCATACTTAACTGAATTATCTCCGATCGGTTGTCCAAACTCATTACGCTCCAACTCTTTACACTTGTCTTGCCCACTAGCCATTTTCAACTTTGACGCACCCCGTCCCTTTTTCTTTTCAATTTTCTTGTCATCAATTTGTTCTTTACCATGCAAATCTTCTGATGAATTGGTTGAATTGTTAGAGTCCATTCTCGCTAACTTATTAGCTATATTTTCCTGTAAATAGTAAAAAGAGATATTAAAATGCTTGAAGTAAAATAAACCAAATTTTAAATAAAAAAAATATCACCTGATTTTCATCTACAGATCCTTTGCTACGTTTTTTGTCCTTTTTGCCCATCTGTTGAATGTTATTAGTGACCTGATCAAACATATAATATGACAGGATGTATCACTGAAAATAAAGCAAACAAATATATTAACACACTAAATAACGAGTGATGTAACTTGAGAAGACCATGGATCAATCCAAATAAATAACCATAACATAAATAGTTGACATTTTCCATTATTTCTCAGTCACATCAATTCCCTCACACTCATTTCTCAAGTACGGTTCTTTCTCAGTAATGTTAATATCAAGCCGGGACACATCAAGAGGTGTTGATGACGTATAAGCATCTTCTTCAAGCACATTCATGTTATGAATACCCCGAGGCGGCGCTTTTAGCAACACGTACCAATTTGTTTCATCATTATCCTTAAAATAGAATACTTGCTTTGCTTGTGATGCTAAAATGAAAGGATCACTTTCAAATACCTCAATTCCTTGGTGTAAATTGACCAATGTAAAACCATCTTCAATTTTGATACCAGTTCTAGGATTTGCCCAATCACACCAAAAAACAGGCACTTTAAAAGAATAGTAATCCAGTAAAATAATATCTCTTATAACCCCATAGTATGATAATCTTCCTACTGTATGTGAATTATCATTAGCATTAGATTGACAAATAGTATCAGCTTCAATTGAAACACCACTATCTTGTGTTGACCTTCTAACATCAATTGTGTGAAACCGATGTCCATTTACAATATACCCCGTATAAGATGTAACGTGTTTTCTTGGACCATGTGCTAGCCATTGAATTCGGCCTGAAGAGTTAACAGGAACCTGTTTTGATAACCATTGGGGAAATGTTTCCATATGTTGCTTTTGTAACAATGTTTCATTATTTAAGCAACGATGATCAGTTTGTTTAAGCTCGTCAATGTGCAACCTATTTAAAATCATTAAAGGGAGATGTTAGAAATACACAAGTTATGTAATAGATTAAGAATAGCAGTATGAAATTAACTACACTCACTGTAAGTAAGGTTCAACTTCTGTAGTATTGAACAACACATATCGATGTGCAGCTTGCAACACATGGTCATCTAAAATCTTTTCTTTCCCTTTAGAAATTGGGCGTCCTTCTAATAATCCATCTTCCAAATCATCATTCCTATTAGAATTCACACCAATACTAGAAGCCTTTTTTATATAAGCACTACAAAAAATCATTCGTTCTTCTGCGAGGTAACACTCAGCTATGCATCCTTCTGGTCTTGCCCGGTTCTTCACATAACCTTTTAGTGTTTTCATAAATCTAAATCATAAAGATAAAATTAAATAAAAGAAGTGTTGATGGGAAAAATATAATTCATTTTATAATATAAAATTTATCATAAAGCTTAATTATTATTTATTACCTTTCAAATGGATACATCCAACGGAATTGGACTGGGCCACACAAGCGAGCCTCTCTTGCTAAATGAATTGTCAAGTGAACTGAGATTGTAAAGAAAGCAGGTGGAAAATACCTTTCCAACATGCATAGAATTTCAGCAATATTCTCCTCGAGTTGTTCTAAACGGTTCCTGTCTAATACTCTTTGACATAATTCATTGTAAAATGCACCCAATAGAAATATCGCATTACGTGGACCTTTGGGTAGAAGATTTCTCAATGCTACTGATAGCAATTGTTGCATTAGAATATGACAATCATGAGATTTCAGGCCAATTAGCTTACGCTCTTCTACAGAAACACAGTTACTAATATTTGAGCTATATCCATCGGGTAACTTTATTTTCTTCAACCTAGAGCAAAACACATCCATTTCTTTTTTAGACAATGTGTATGGTGCAGCAGGCAAATGATAATTATTTTCTCCTTTTTCTTGAGGATGTAATTCTGGTCTAATTTTTAAGTGTACCAAATCTTTACGAGCATTCACACCATCTTTAGTTTTTTTCTTCAGGTTTAACTAGGTGCCAATGATATTTTTGCAGACATTCTTTTCAACATACATCACATCTAAGTTGTGATGTAGCAAGAGGCCCTACAGGTAAACGTCAACATGTTTCATATTGTTAGTATAGAATATTTTAAACAATTTAGGAACAAAAAGTCTTACCATCTTTCTAAAAGCTAATGAATGGAGTAAAAAATGACTTACACTCCAATATGGCAAATTGAAAAAAATTGACTTTTTCTTCCACCTCTGAACTTCTTTTTGTACCTCTTTTGAACTATCCTGCTTCTTCCTTTTTTCTTTAAAGTGTTAACAGTCTCACCATTTTTCTTTTTATCCTAGTTATTTTTAATATCTTTCAATGCATTGACAATTTGTAACCCATTCAAAGGTCTAGGTTTTAATTTACTCTCTTTTTTCCTATTAAACCACTTCTTTTTTTGACGAAATGGATGATTAGGAGTAAGAAATATTCTATGCCCTAAGTATGTAAATTTTTTACTATACTTAAGCCACATAGAGCATATGTCTTCACCACATATTAGGCAATCGAATTTTCCTTTTATGGCACATCCAGCTAGGTTTCCATAAGCCGGAAAATCATTGATTGTCCACATCAAAATAGCCTTTAGATTGAACATTGAATTGTTAAATGCATCATATGCCTCAACACCTATGTCCCACAACACCTTTAAATCTTCCACAAGGGGTTCTAAGTATACATCTATATCATTTCCCGGTTGCTTCGGACTTGGAATTAGTAATGTCAGCATAAGATTTTCCTTTGTCATGCACATCAATGGAGGAAGGTTATAATTGATCAAAATAACAGGCCAACAACTATATCTAGAACTAAGATCACTAAAAGGGTTGAATCCGTCAGTTACAAGACTAAGGCGGAGATTTCTAGGATCTGATGCATAATCTGGCCACTTATGATCTATTGTATCCCAAGCTATTGAATCAACTGGATAGCGCATCATATGATTTTGACTTTTGTGGGTTGCATGCCAAATCAACTCTTCAGCCTTTTCTTTTGATTTAAACATCCTTTTCAATCTTGGTATCACTAGAAAATATCGTAGGACCTTTTCAGGAACTCCTTTACAAACTTTAGTGGTGACTTTGTCTATCTTCCATCTTGAGGAACCACACTTTGGACATGAGTCCATATCTTTAAACTCCTTTCTAAATAGGCAGCAAGCATTTGGGCAAGCATGAATCTTCTCGTATCCTAAATCAAATGGTTTCAACAACTTTCTCATCGTGTAAATAGTTTCTGGAAGTGTGTTGTTTTCTGGAAGCATGTCACGTAAGATCTTAAGGAGCTCATTAAAACTGTTGTCCGTGTGACCGTTAGTAGACTTGTAATTGTATAATGTGACGACTGCAGATAATTTTGTGTAAGTTGTACAACCGGGAAAGAGAGGAGTTTCTGCATCATCTAATAAATCATCAAACTTATAATCTTTTGCCTCAGATCTAGTTCCAACCTTTTCTTCAGACATAAAAATATCCTTATATAAGTGATATGCCTCTCTGCTTTCATCCTCTTTCTGTTCTCCTACTGAACTACCTTCACCTTGAGATTGTGAATTATAAGTTTCACCATGGAAGACCCAAGTAGTGTAAGAAGGATCAAACCCCTTAATAATTAAGTGGTCATACACTTGGTCAAATTTCATATACTTCTTGTTTTTACAACGCTTGCAAGGACATAAGATTACTTCACGTGTTTTTGCATAGTTCCTAGCTTGTGCAATAAATTTTTTTACTCCTTCTTCATACTCGGGTACAAGCCTTGAAGGCAGATGCATCCATTCCTTATCCATCTCATAAATAACAAAAGGACATATTTCCAAGGACAAGACCTTCTAATATAACTAAACCATTATTAATGGGGAAACAAGTATTCCTGTATCAACGTACTCATGTGCATCTGTATCAATATGTTTTAATCTATTGTTTTTCTGAAAAAACTAAAAAATGAATAGTAAAATAGTTATCAAACATCCATCCAAAACAACTTGATTATAGTTCAATAACATGGTATAAATGGGTATTGGATGTAACATTCGAGATAATGTGCAGAAATACCAAGCAGTAATAGCAAGAATCAAACCAATAAGCATGTATATCACTAAGAAATCATCCAATGTAGTACCCGGCTTCAGATCACAGTGAATTATTCCATGAGAATGTAAACACTCCACAGCCTGAGCTATGTCTACTGCAAAGCCAAGTACGACAACAGGCTCCAAGCTCCTCGGCCTCATGTTTCTCAGGTGTTTTCGCAGAGAGCCCCCACCCAGAAGTTCTGTAACGATTACCATCGCAGGCTCCTTCAAAGCTCCAACAAACTGCAATTGGCATGAAATAAAATGCCAAACACCATGATCAATCAATATAACCCGCAATCCAATGAAAGAAAAGGAAAAAGTTGGAAGTAGATAAACATCAACAGAATGAACCTTAACGAGGTTATTATGCTGAACTTGTACGAGTGCAGTCACCTCCCTCATGAACATTGCCTCTTTCTTCTCCATATCCTCAGGGTTATATTCACTGTGCAAAATCTTAACAGCAACATCTTGATTCTTATACCTGCAGCCAAGAATAGCCAAGCGCCCATCACAAAACAGAAAAAAGTGGAGATATACAAGAAAGTGTTCTAGAGCATTTCAAGGACGCCATGAACAATTAGTTTAGAACAAAGAAACTCACTTCCCAGAATATACTTTAGCATAGGCACCCTCCCCAATCTTTGAGCCGACAAAGAGCAACTTGGGATCAATAAGCCACTTGGGATCCAGAAACTTGTTATTAGAGTCCATCTCAGCAGCAATTTGATCGTATCTAGTATTTGTCCTCACAGTGAACCACGAAAGTATAGTGGAGACAGCAGACGCATCAAAAAAACGCAGCTTTTCGCGTATTTTAGCACTCCACAGCCTTCCAAAATACACCTATTACTCATTAGCTGCAAAAATCAAATTTTTATCACAAGAAGAAGAGCCCAAGTTACCTCCAAACTTCCTACTCCACATCCAAAAGCCAAATGCAAGTGCTAACGTCAATCGTCTTCCTCACTTGCCCCTTCTTGCGTGTTAGCAATGGCAAACAGAAAGTAAACCATGAGAAGGTTAGAGGGCCTCAAGAAAGTATTTGTTGGAAGAGAGGATAAATTGTTCGAGCAGAAGTAGTAGAGAGGCGATGTTGATGAAGAAGAGGTACCGCGACCAGCACAATCATGTAGCATCGTATGCCATATTGTAGTTCGACATTTCGCCTCCACCTTGAGAACCTTTCCATTTATGCATTTACTTGCTAAAAAAATATTTAATTAATCTTTTAGTCTTATGGAATTAATATCCTTTCCATTGCACCCCTGCCCAATATGAAATTGCATATAAGGCCTTCCAAATGCAAATTTATTATGTGAGTTTACTGACTAACATTGCAGGAGAACGAAATGAAGAAAATTAACTTGTCGGTTTCTTTTAATTTCTGGAAAGAAAGAGAAGAGGAAAGGAATTCAATTCTAATCATTTTTTGTTTCATTAATTTAATTTCCGCCCAAATTCAATAAAAATAGAGGAAAAGGAAACTTCAATATTTAAAACAAGTTTCTTCATTTTGATTCTACTCATTTAAAAAAAAAAATCAATATATCAATCTTGGAAGGTCAATTTTGTTGGACCTTTGACACCGATTAAAAGGGGTGAATAATCGATTACCTGCTTCCTACACTTATTAGTGCACAGCGGAATGGCAAACTATAAGTATAGAAGCTAAACCTAACTTAAAGAATGAAAATGAAAACCACAATCACATGTTGATTTGACATGGTTCATAGATCGCTTACTTTTACTCCACGGTTATCCGTAAGGTGAACGATCCCGATCCGTCTATGGATGATTCCCCAGACAACCTCCAGCTAGCTTTCGTAGCTCCTTGTGGGTAGAGAAACCCCGCCACAACCCTTCGGGTACTCTCGGATGCACTTGGAACGCACTTGAGCTTGGGAGACTACTAATAGGGTTGACCACGACTATTTCGTCAACCTTGCTCAAGGTTCCCGAGCTCTCTTAAATAGAGCTAGGGATCATTACACTCCAA
>JBBPFP010000084.1:3063069-3079259 GCA_037974795.1 Kaempferia galanga
TATCCTTCTAACTGCGCTTGAAGACGCCTTCAGCATCCCGTAAGCGCCTTCCTTCAACAAAAGGCGCGGTGGCGCCTTTCTACTTCCAAGGCGCCTCCAAAGCTTCTTGTAGGCACCTTCTCCATTGTTGAGGGCGCCGATTCCATTTCCTGAAGCTCCGTTTGCTTCGGAAGCTTGGGTGATTTCAGACATTCGGAATAGGGCTCACCCGAATCCATTTTCCATCCTTCTCCTCGAGCAGACTTCCTTCTTGACTTTTCATCCCTCGGAACGTCACCCACGTCTTTCTCGTCTGCCAGTGTACTCTTCCGCAACCTCTGCATCCCTCAGATACGCCGAGCTCATCAACTCTCTCTCCCATACTATCCGCTGCATCTTTCGCTCGACTTCTTATGTTCTTAAAATTTTACACACTTAGACATGAAGATCAGGCAACACAGGATCTAACCCAACTTTGTTGATCATATCAAAATAAACTTGAGAAACCAATAACACTAATAACAACTTTTTTATTATTTAATTGATAATTTATTTTATATATAATATCATTAATAAATAATGTAATGATGAGAATTTTTTTAGATAATTTTACATTACAAATATTTTTAGTGACATGTTTAACATTAGTTGTGGCTCTTTATGGTAATTTTAGTCCAACCTGATGCTTTTCGACATGGACTAGACTCTCAAGAAGAAATATACTACCACTTTAACAGTCTAAGAGATGAACAGTAACTACTACACATCAAAGCAAGCTATTGATCTCAAGTTTGGTTTATGTATCCCAAATGCACATCATGATCGGGTTCGCAAAAGAGTGGCACGACCAAGAACATCTTCGCCTCCCTTTGCCGGTTTCTACAAGGTAATGAAAAGAAAGAACAATGACTCGTCCATATTGCACTATGTAGAACAAACATATCATCTCAACTTGTGGGTTTAAGTCCTCCCAGATCCGCTAGTTTCCATATGCGTCTTCGGGATGATATCCTTCAGGCCCGTTGTGATGGTTTCATAAAACTGGAATTATGTTAAGAACAGAAGGACAAAGGTGTTTAGAATGAAGCAAAGGTCTTTGATCCAATCGAAAAGCGTAAACTAGCGATTCATGGGCATCTTGCACTTCACCTTGTGAAACTCAAATGTGTCTCCCTTCGACTTGCGAAGCTCCACCATATGCAATGAGGGTGCTACTTCAAAAACCTTGGAGAGGCACACATTTTAGTTTCTAGATACATAATCTCAAAGAAGATACATCAGCTTTCAACTCCCTTACTTGGGTCGCGATAGCTAAATGCCCTTTCCTCCCAGGTTTTTCTCCTTCAAGCTTTATCTGAGATACAAGATAAATATGTAAGAAACAACAAGGGAATAATGAACCAATGGAAGAACCAACTAAAGTTGTTTTTCCGAACACAAAGGGCAGACAAAATGAGACAGAGGTAGACAGAAAGGAGGAACAAACCTTGTAATTCTGTTTCTTGACACTGAATCCCAGAGGTTTTGCTGCTGATTCAATTTTCGAAAGTATCTCATCTGCAGGGAGCTTTGACGTAAATCTTATTTCGCGCTCGACATGGCCCTGTCACAATGAAGGTTTGCATCCGTAATAATACTATCAGTTATATGATAGTCATAAGTATACAAAAATTGATACTGTAAACCAGTGGTAAAGGAAAGAGAGAGTTGAAAACCTGTCGCCATAATTTACATGATTTACGCAAAGCAAACACCATTCTTGGAATAAAGAAATAGTGTTTACTATGTAAAACTACAAAAGGGGCAACTTTATGGCCAAGAAATGCATTGGTCAAGTATGATGAGATCTAGCATCTGTTGGTTCACAAAACTAGTTTTGAAGAAATGTGACAATCTACATAGTGCATTATCATCTTACGAGAATAGAGTATGATATAGATAAACCTGAAGTAGTATGCATAAATAATCCTCGAATCCAATCTGTTTTTTTTTTTGGAATTGGAGAAGTGCTAAGTTTCAAGAATATGTTGGGAATCCTTTATTGTAATCATCCACACCTTAAACATATTTTGATGCTAGAAAGTTAGCTAGGTTGGCCCTTGCATAAGGATTATATTACCCCTAATTTCTACGGAATACAAGATGCTCTGGCTATGGAACAAAGGGTAAGCAATAATGTCTTCCTAATCAGGAACCAAGTCTCATCTCTTATATAATACATTGGATGAACAATTATCCTGGAATTACTCACCATTTGCTTGTCGAAAAGTGTGCTAAGGTTAAAACCCCGAGACTTAGAGATGAGTTCAAAGGCATTCATTACGATTGGCTTTTCTTCACGTCTCTCAACAACCATATCCGATAGCTCCTGCACAAATAAGTAATCATAGAATTATTCGAAATCAGATATATGGATCTAAGTTTCGAGTTAAACTTATGTAAGACCGTATCATCAATAATGTTATGAAAATTGTCACTTTTTACTCTAACTATATTCCATTTATTGCTCCTGAATAGTGTTTTACTTAATTTTTTATTTCTAGTAATTATACATGTATATCTTGGCATTCTCACTTTTAAGTATTGCTTTATTTTCCTACCACCCTTATTCTTTGATTATACAATAAATTGTACATTTTCCTAACACCCTAATTCTTTGATTATACAATAAATTGTACATGGAAAACTTCGCTTTTAACCTAAGGGTCACAAAAAAAAGATAAAACTCCTCCCTGTTTCACCCACACTTTTCACCTTTCTCGTCATCTCAATCCATGAATGATAATCAACATGCTTGGCTCTTTCAACATCACTATCCATTCATAAAGTCCATCATGCGTCTTAGATGCTGTCTTTCATTCATCCTCTTGTTTTTGCCGAAATTGGTGGTATTCACTTTGCAAGTCAACTTTTGAAAAAGATCACAGCAGACCGAGTTAATCTAAGAGATCATCATAAGGAATTGGGAAATGATAGCCAATAGTAATTTTGTTCACAACCCAACAACGATGCACAAGCATCAAGAACCATCTTTTCCAATAAATAAGCAAGGTTGGGATGATGCAAGGGCTCATACTCTCTCAGAATAGGTTCTTACTGATATATTCTCCATCTGTCTTTGCAGCTATGTTCTTCTACACTCATCCAATATACAACTTTACTGAGAATAGAAGAGCAGGGGAAGAAGTCAATGCAATGCTAAATATCCCTCACGGGAGGAACTACAGGAGCTATCTCAACCGAGACAAGATCTACAAATTTCTTTGAGAGTGGTTGTACTTAATGGGGATGGTTAGTAGCTGACTCATTGTCGTCTAAAAGAAGAAGAGCAAAGGTAGAATTCTTTTACTTCCCTTTAAAACTTGATTCTGAAGAGCAAAATTTGCCCCTCTCCTTTTGATAATTCAGACATTCCTACAAGCTTTAAAGGGACTAATACAATGTTAACACTATCTTTTGTGAAAGAATTAGTGTGGAAGATAGTCATCGTGGAGAGTTCTCCTGTTAAATTGTTAAGGTCCTTCAAGAAGTAGATGGCAAACATCCATGGAGATCATATCACCATAGACCACATCTTGTGTTTGTCACCAATAGAGAATTGAACAAGGCAACCTTACTTTGCTTTCTACATTCTTATCTAGCCAAATGAGTTTTTACGGCCTTGGATGATTCTCCACCATTCTGGTTGAAACAACATCCTCAAAGCTTTCATTGTCCATGATGATGCCACAAATCTTTCCATGAGAGGTACACTATGGAAAATAATACGATTTGACCAATAGGGATCATCCTCCATACATTGGACGCTCAAGTTTCTGGAAACAAAGAGCTGACCTTGACCTACATAGATGATATCCTCCTTTGTTTGGATAACATGTTCTTCTCCATAATTAGTTTCTTCATCAAAAAGGGCAATTGTATATTGATTTGAACAATCCACGGTAATACATCAATGATTATGGCACTTAAAACATTGACGAGAGCTAGTTTCTAATGGCAATACTTCCTCGTTGCTTTGTGGTTTCTTTAAAGACATCCATTGTGATGATACACGAGGTTCTGTGGGAATAACACCAACCTGGTTGAAAGAACTCCCTTGAATTGAAAGCGGTTGAAGGTCAATTTGACGACAACAATAGAAGTCCCAAAAGGCTGTAGCTGCACAACATTTGATAGTTCTAAATATAAGCTGCCTAGAAAATGAGCAATGATTTGCTTCTCAAGTTCTTCCACTTATCACTTCAAAACATAAGATGCTAAAATTCAGCTGTACATTCTTCCACAGATTTGGCTTGTTGTCTAAATTGAGGAACTTAAGATATGCATCTTGCTTATAGGTTGCTGGCAAAAACTTCTTTAACTCTGTCTTGTCCCATGTTTTGATCCACTGTTTTCCTTCATTCTCTATGCCTTTGTAAAGATTATCCCACCAAATGGAAGCATATTTCTTGATATTGATGGCTATGTTCCTCGCTTGCAATTCTCATGAATGTTCCTATAGTCAACACTTGCTCCAAAGTGTTTAGTCAATCAATAAATTCATCGAGATACATCATACTTTCAAATTTTGGAATAAAACCTTAATGCTAAAATCATAATTAGCATCCCGAGTCTGCCTATACCATGAGGATGAGCTGACTCACTAGATGGTTCAAAACGATTATCATGAAAACGATTAATAACCTCTTCAACCTCCGGATCTCATTTTCATTATTTGAGGAGGTTCATTTTATCACCTCATCAGAAGTCGTTGCTCAAGTTGTTGAATTTGTCTACACAAATTAGCAATTTCCACTTCACAAAGGCCACATGTTGGTGTAATCGACCTCTAAAATTTGGATGTTTGTTTGACAATATGTCTAATGAAGTCTAGTTGGGTCAAGGTTGACCGGATGACTAGCAAGGATGAAATGTCTACCGAGTGACTAGTTCTAACTAGAGGTTAGACAAGAGAAAGTCCTAACTGAGGTTAGGCAATGGAAAGTCCTAACTAAGGTTAGATAAGTGAGAAGTCCTAACGGGAGATTAGGCAAGGGAAAACCCTAGGGGGAGGTAACTCGAGATAATGAGAAGTCTTGGAGCAGTGAACTGCCAGCAAAGAAAATACCTTAGGAGAATGAGTCCTAGGTAATGAGAAGTCTTGGAGGAGTGAACTCCAATCAAAGGGAAACCCCTAAGAGAGTGAACCCTAGGTAATGAGAAGTCTTGGAGGAATAAACTCCAAGCAAAGGGAAACCCGTGGGGGAGTGAACCCTAGGCAATGAAAAATCTTGGTGGAGTGAACTCCAAGCAAGGGTGACCGAAAGGTTTTCGATCAACCGCACGTGGTCGACCAATGAATCTTGAACGCTGCTAACACTGCTTTACTTTTCTAGTTTATATCTACTGTGTCTCAGGAAAGTCTTAGTTGATCAGGTTGATTAGACACTAAGCGTCCAAACAGGTCAGAGGACTAGATGTTTGGAGGATAAGTTAAGACAAACTCCTAGGGTGGAGTGGTAAGGTTGTGTCCAGTCGAGATAAACCTTAGGCGTTGCAATACACAAAGTCTAACTATCATATTCATGCATATATAATATTGTCTAACTCTAATTTGCAGGACTATTATTACTATTATTTTTGCCTAGGTTAACTTTGTGTTGCAATACACAAAGTCCCAAGTTGACTAAGGGTTCAATCGACTGAACGTAGGGAACGTGGCAGAGATCAGATCAAAACTTGGCTAATATGGTAAAAAGTTAGGTTCCGTCAACGGATCAAGGTGATGCCGAACTATAAAAGGAAATGAAACGATCAGATCAAATTACACAGGAAAGGAATACTTAGGGTGGTTCCGTCGATGGATAAGCTGGTTCAGTCGAATGAACAGCAAGATTTATACGATCAGACAGATCGGATTGTGGCAAACAAGGAAAAGCGCAGTGATCAATCGACGGATAGGAGGTTCCGTCGACTGAACATGGCTTCAGTTGATCGAAGGGTGCATGTAAAAGAAGGCCTCAGGGTCCAAGCCAATTATCACTTCTCTGTTCGAAATCAATTCAGTTTGTGCTTCTACTACGACACCATAGGCTCTCTGACAATCTACGCTCAATCATCAATACTTTATTGTCAGTATAGTTTTATTATTGCTTGCATTATTATAAGGGGATAGTAGTGTTGCACACTAGATAACTCTGTTGCACATCATTTATCATATCAATATAATTAATAGATATTTTTTCATCCTGTAAAATTTACCACAATAATTATTCAAAAACTATCATAATCTTGGGGCCTACCTATATGGTTATCAAAATGAAAAAAAACAAAATTACCCTTGACTCATTGAAGATGTCATCTACATCATCAAGATTAATATCAGCTGTTTCAAAGTGGGGTGGCTGATAATCCTTCTTAAACCAATCATTCTCAATAACTTGTTGAATTGTTATGCGCTGCAAAAAAATATGTACTATATCATGAATACCCAATATTTTCAATACCAATGTTTCAGATTAATCAAACAATTTTCTCGAGCTGGTCAAGCTTTCAGGCAAAAAAAAAAAAAAACTCACAGTTAAAGGGTCTGGATCTAAAATCCTCTGAATCAATTTCTTAGCACTTGTTGAAAACCAGGACGGACAGGAGAAGTCAGCTTTGAAGATCTGTGAGGACTCCATAATAGAGACTGGTAAGTTTGTCCAAAGAATACCAGAACCTTTATTTAGCTAGAATGTTGAAAAAGATAGTTTTAAAGCATTTTACCTTTTTGTATAATGACATTAGGTTGGAATCTTCGAAAGGCAAAAATCCTGCCATGAGGATGTAAAGGATTACGCCACATGACCATAAATCTGCCTTGGCTCCATCATAACCTTTGTGCTTGACAACCTATGGAGAATAGATAAAATACATAGAAAATTGATCCATGATACTGATGCAATGAATCCACTAAAAATACCTCAGGAGCAACATAATTTGGAGTACCACATGTAGTGTAAAGTTTTCCATCCTCCTACAATGGCAAAGTAACCGAGTTCAATAGACGTTGTTTCATTAATTTTCCAATTATTTGCTCCACATCATCCCTTCTCACATTTGAACAATTTACTTGCAAGAAGTGTGCTTGAACAAATAGAAAGGCATAATTACCCCTTTTCCAAAAGAAAAACAAATGGTTATCTAATATGCATGCATACTGTAAGTAGGGAACAATGTAGTCAACAATAAGACATCTCTCAAACTGTCAACTTTGTAATAGTTCATAGTAAAACACAACGTATACAAACTACATTGATATTAAGTAATGAACTTACATGAACTTGCTGAGGTAATGCGCTGAGTCCAAAATCTGTGATCTTAAGAGTACCATTGGCATCCAACAAGAGATTCTCAGGCTGTTATTATTAGTTCTAAGTAAGATACCATAATTAAATAAAACATATTATTTATTTATTAATCACACTATTGATACTCAACCTTAAGATCCCGATGGAAAACTCCTTTACTATGGCAATAATCTACAGCGTTAATTAGTTGTTGGAAGTATTTCCTAGCTTCATCCTCCTTTAATTTTCCATTACTAGCCTAGAACAAGAAAATTACAAATTAGCAAAAGAAAACAGGTGATAAGGATATCCTTCACTGCTTTCTCCCAAGAATACAATTGCGTGCTAGAATAACTCTTTCTTACAATCTTGTCAAAGAGTTCGCCCCCAGTCACAAATTCCATAACTATGTATATCTTTGTCTTGCTAGCCATCACCTACAACAAAAGATTTGAGCAGTCAACAATGGCTCGAGCATGGAAGGTAGAACATTTCAGATTATAGACTATATATATAGTAGATAGGAAATTTGAAAGACTGGTCCATTTGAAGAAGTTTTGCATCAGCAAATGACAACAGATTAAAATTCTAGGTAGACATTTGAACAAACTATATTTGCCCACTATATTTGTCATTAGAAAGTAACTAAACAAAGAGGTGATTCCAAAATAAATTCCATAAGTGAAACTTGTATCCAAATGCTTTAATTCACCTCATACATCCGTATGACATTCGGATGTCTGATCAGTTTCATTGTTGAGATCTCACGTTTTATCTGCATAGAAAAATAACAGATGGTTTAGCTTAACTACAAGGGTCTCAGGAACTTTCCAATATGGTATCCAAAGAAAATACATCAGTCCGGCGAGCCAAAACAGTAAGAGTATCATTTGATGATAAGTATCATTTGATGATAAGTATCATTACTAACTGCTCAGTGAATGGCCACTCCAATTATCAAGCATGAAAAATACAAGAAAAAGTTTCGTCGAAGAAAAAAGGAGACAGAATCAAGAATACAAGTTGCATATAATTATAAAGAATTTACGTCCATGCAAGTCATCAAGAAAAAGTAAGGAGCAATATCGCATTTTTCCTGACCTGACCGACCATCTTATGCCGCAAGATCTTTTCTTTGTCGAGAATCTTGATGGCGACGCCCTCGCCTGTCTCCACGCTCTTGGCAAACTTCACCTTGGCGAAGGTCCCCTCGCCGAGCGTCCGGCCCAGCTCGTACTTCCCAACCCTCGTCGTCCTCCCCACCGAGGCCATTCCTCCTCCTCCCCTTCTCTTCCCACTCAACCCCCACTAAAACAACGGCAGACGGCAACAGGAAATTCCCAAATCCGCCGCCTCCCCAGAAGTCAAGATCTCTTCTTGTTACAGGGCTGCCACGCCTGCGACTTCCCTTTGACAACGTTCATCGCCGCTGCGCGAGTAGGTCTGGCCGAGCTGTGCGGAGATTGCTCGCCGGCGGACATGCTACGGGAGGGGAAGGAGTGGAAGAGGAGCGATGCGGGGTTTGGACTTTGGAGAGGAGAAAGACGGGGATTTTATGGGGGATGGAAAGGAACCAGCACAAGACAAAAAGAAGGACCCCCAGTCAAATCATGCAAATCATATTATAATATTTATTATTCTTATCAAAATTAATTACATTTATTAAAATCATTCAAACCTAAAAGCCGCCTAATGCGAGACAAAATTATTATTATTATTATTATTATTATTATTATTATTATTATTATTATTATTATTATTATTATTATAGAGTCAGAGTTTAAATTTTGGTAAGTAAAAAAAATCCTCTCTCATCTTGGACAATTAATGTGCATATTTACCCTAGTAACTGAAGTATTTTCATAATAATAATAATTAAAAAAAATCCGAGGTTGCATATTAAATTATTATTAAAATCGTTTGCAAATGACTTCCATGCATCCATCTGGAGAAGGTAACAACCAATATTGCAATAAATAGCTCCATTATTGCAATAATGAAAGTACACGTGATGTCAAAAACTCAATTATTAGTTTGACAAAAGCAAGAAACTACCAAGGAATTCAACTTTGTTAGCTAGAAAAGTCGAACATTTAATATTCAAACAAGAATATTAGATATTTCTGATAAAGTTGGAGATCTATTGGTGTCAACCAACAAGTCATTATCGAATTATTTTTCTTCCTTCAATCATGGCCACAAACTGAAGTTCTATTGGATGTTTTCTCAAGATTCATCCTTCCAACATCTGTGAATTGAGTTTTATCTGAATGAACAACTGCACACTACAAATCTTAAAGAAGAAGAACAACTTGTTCGGACAAAGTTTACATCAAATGCAAATTTCAGATGCTGAGGCTGCATTCAGCAGAATCAACGTTACTTACAAACTTGTTAATTTCCCTCCAAATCATAAGCTGGAGGAGGAGGTGCATCAGTCAGTGTATCAGAAAATGTGCCTAGAAGTAGCGGCTCCAAGGTTCCATCCTCTCTCCTTTTCCTTCTGCTGTTTGTGATGGATTACCCTATCACCATCGCCAACCTTACCTGCAGCCATTCTCCTTGACTTCCTCCCGCTGCGGCCCACCGATAGTCGTAGTTTATCGATTCCAGAAAGAGTAGCCCCTGTTCTCATGGACTGAGGCAACTGAGGCCTGATGATCACCTTCTTCTGTAGGCTTCTTCTTAGAATGCTATTTATCTTCTTATTGCTTCGTCCCTGGTTAATAATTTCACCTTCAGTTGGATCATCAGTGGCATAGATAGTCCGGGCTTGCAATGGCAATGATGGTGAGAAATTAATGACATTGGTAAGAATCTGTGGAGTTGCAGGTGTTGGCTTTGTCACAGGAAAGGGAATGAGAGAGTTCCGACGGGATACCGGAGTGATAGGTAAGCCACGAACTGTCGGACAGAGGGATACTCTACTGGCCTTCCTAGGAAATGGCTCTTCAGGAAGCTCTGGTTTGTTCTCCTTGTCCTTAAACTGACGAAAATGCTTGAAAATGTTGCTGTCATTTGGAGTAGTAGATAGCAAAGGCCTGTTGCTGTTGTTTTCAGTGAACGGCCTCAATACACTATCAAATTCTTTATCTATTACTTGTTCTGAGGCATGACAGTTTGTTCTGAGGCATGGACTGCTCTCTTCCTGTTCCTTGTGTTTTTGTTGTTGTTGTTGCAGCTGATGATTTTCAGCAATTCTGTTGTCTACATGCTGCCTTGCCAACTTTCTTTCGATCAATAACTGTGATTCCAACTCTTTAATCTGAAATCAGTGAGCACAACACATTTACATCATTCTCTGTCAACAACTTTCAAAGTAAGAGGAAGAATTTTTCTCTTTGATGCAACCAAAGAATCATATCATACTTGCAAGAACTGAAAGACAGAAATCTATTGTGTAATAATATGTTTTGGTTCGGGAAGTGATACCTATGCTTCTGTTAGCAATTTAGATTGAAGAAGAATTTTAAGAATGTAATTAGAGAACCAAATTTATAATACAAGTCGATAGATTCATACTTTATCTTGCAGACTTATATTGATCAACTCTTTTGCCTTGTTCTTGACTTCTAGAGATTGGATTGTCTCTTCCATTTTCTTCATTTGAGATTCTTTTTGCTTCATATCCTCCTTGACCTTCCCAAACTGGCAACAGCAACAGGAATTATCAGACTCAAATAGAAATGACAATAAACAAGAGGGCTCGTTAAAGACATGGTTTCCTTTACCATATGTTTGTATCTGGACATTTCACTCATATCAATTTGTCTCTTTGCAAGGCCAAGTTCAATGCCTCTCACTCTGCTTGCAAAGTTAAGAGAGCAAAGTGTCTCGCCTAAGTCTTCCTCATTAGGACTAATCTGGACAAACATCAAAGTCTTCGAGTCTCCACCTGATATACTCCTTACATCAGTAATGTCAAAAGAAAAAAAAGCTTTTCAAAAGTCAAAACAATGCTAGTCTAAAAATATCCTTATTCAAGTATTCTTTAGCTGCTACGTGTTAAAATAAATGAGTTCAACTTGATCAAATATACTATGCATTGAGCACTTTTATATATAAAAACTTAAACATGTTCAAAATTACTTTAAGATTATTGTAGCAACCAGTTATTTTATAATAATTTTACGATAATTTTGACCTTTTTAAACCAATGTCATCAAGTTTAAACAAAAATAATTTATTTTAACATATTGTATTAGCTACGGTATAATTGTTGCATGTTGTAGCAACTACTCAGTGACTACCACAATAAGATATTTGTGGTATGATAAATATAATGAGGCACTTTTTTACTTTTCAAAAGTAAGACGCTAATTTTGATAATTAAGAGTGTTCTTTTAATTTTTACCCCTAAAAAATATAAATAAATTATAAAAACACAGAAATGAAGAATACCTAAGGAGTCTTGCAGCAAGTGTGTCAACTTTGAATTCCTACATAGGTGATCATTCAAAATATCAGATTATAAAGCTAGAAAGAGGTTAAAACCCTAACGTTGGAAGAGAAATTCTTCAACAACCTAAACGGAATATGTTGGCTTTTAGTTGCAAGAGCTGAAATGACATTTCCTAATGCGGAAAGGGATTTGTTGATATTTTGTGCTTCTTTCAGCCGCTCTCCTTGAGCATCTGTTTTTGCCACCCTCTCGCTACCCGCAAGATCAATTAGCCACAACTTGCTTCTTGTGCATTCTCCATTCACTAGGTTCTCTCCTTTAATCATCACACAGTGAATGCTGGGAAAAAAACAAAATTTGACATTTAGAAAATTTTCTTACATCTATGATTCAAGATGATGAAGAGGTCAATTTATTTGGAGAAAGATAAAAATGTTAACCAGTGAGATCGACTGCTATGCTCATTTGCATTAGTTGAGCCAACTGCCCTTGCCTTGCTGCCAGTTTGGAGGACTACCCAGGCCTCATTCATGTTGGTAACAGGAGCCTCAACCAGTCCAGGAACATGCACACCTTCGGCTACTTGCTTTACTTCTAGCCTAAATGAATGCCAAAATTTTCGAGATTTTTACACATTGATTATCCTCTTGCAATCTAAAGATAAGTTGTGTTTTCTGCTTACTTCTTTGACGCCACACCAGGCTCAGATCCTGAAAGTAGCAAATCATGTATCTGCTCATTGTAGACTTCTAACACACTGACAGTGACTTCATAATGATGAAGTCCTTGTCTTTCTCTTATTATTCGAAATATTTCTTCAAGAGTCCTGTAATTGACTCCACGAGCTTCTGCAGTTCCTTCCATTGTGAATGTTTTGCCTGTCCCTGTCTGCCCAAAAGCAAATATGCAGACATTATATCCATCCAACACTGATGTTGCAAAGGGTGCAGTCTTCTTAAAAACAGTTTCTGCGAGCATGAATGCAGAAAGAAATATTTAGTGCATAAAAAATTTGGTGATTGAGCAGATAAAGGTTTGGTGATTACCTTGATCTTCCTCTGGGCTGAAGACTGAATCAAATTTGAAGAGTTTAGTGGAAGATACATGGCCTTTGACAATAAGCCCACCATCTTTTGCAGAACCAAAATCAATAACCGAGCTATCCCCTCTGGCTTTTTCCTCCATGTTAAGAGGACGACATCGGCAGAAGACTCTTATGTTTCCTGAGAAACAACTAGATCTAAGAAATGCATTTTGCTTCTTTCAATCACCTATAATAGCGATACAAACTACACACATACTCACCTTTCAGTTCTATGATTTTGTTGTATAGTTCTTTCCTTTCATTTGCCTCTTCATTAAACCTGAGTTTGAGGTCTTCATGCTCTTTTTCAAATTTGATATGACGATCCACTAATCCAAGGAAACAAATACACCAAGTAATTTATTTGTTTATCTCATGAATAGAAAAAAAAAAAGGAGTTTCAAATAATATTACAGAACCAAGCTAATATGTTGGATAAATTAAACTTACAAGTGGATTGGACTGTGGTTGTCATGTGACTAATATCTACAAGGCACCTCCTAAATTCTAATGCTTTCCCTGTTAGCTTGACATGCTCTTGCTTCAACGACTGTTATATTGACATAGGCTTAAATCCCTTAATTACATGTACCCATGTAACCAGATAAAATTATAGAGTGAAATCAAAAGACTAATAAAAGAATGCATTACATGAAATTTTTGACTCAAGTTAGCCAGGGACAGAAACCACCTACTCTTCTCCTTCACTTGACCCTCTATTGCAAAAGCTGCATAAGAAAGACGCAAAATGTTATTCATGGGAATCACTTTAGCGAAGTCCATAATTTCAAATAATTAGAATACCTAGGGAGCCAACATGCATTGACTTCTGCATTAACTCCATCTGAAGCTGTTGCAGTGACAACCATGCCTGATGGCATTCTCTATTCTTAAGTTCATTCTCCCTTTTCAGACTCTCCAAAGTTTGTTTGCACCCACTATGCTCATTAAGCATAAATTGGAACTCTTTCTTGAGTTTCCTACATTGATCACATTCCACCTGGAAAATGAACACATGGATTCAGTATGGATGGCAGTCAAAACCTTTCTTTTCAAGCACCAAGGATTCTCTTACCTTTACCAACTTTGATGCTTCTGGCTGCTCACCTTGTATTCTCTGAAAAGTCTTTCCTGAAATGTGTAACTGTCACCTTTAAGAAATAATTTGATTGAAGGAACAAACTCTACCCGAAGAGCTCATCAAATTCTACCTGAAAAAGAATCTCGCCTAACTGAGATCCCAGACACAATAGGCTGTCCCATTATTCCTTCAAATCTGATCAATAATCCCTCATCACAAAGCACAGAAGCTCTCAAATCTGACAAAATCAGAGGTTGGTTTGAACCAACCTGACCATATATATCTAACCCATCAAGTACCTGAGAAAAGACAATTGGGTTATGCATCAACACAATTGGGTTATCGAAACACTATAACAGAGAATGTTACACTCACCTTTTCATTCTGTATAAAGACATCGAAAATCCTCATGCCTACAGGGCCATCAGTAAATACAATCTCAGCAAAATGGAGGTCGACAAGATAATCTCCTGCCTCAAGTTCAGTAAATTGATACGAGAAATTCCCTAATCGAGCAGATTGGTATATTACACAGCTTCCATCACCAACCTGAACATCAGTTTTAATAGTGTCTCCTCCTGAATAAAACTTGTCCACTTCAAAATCAATATCGCCACAAACTACAGACTCATCCAGACATCCGGCGTTTATACTTATCAACGTCTCTTGGACATCTGGAATAACTCCAAGCTCAATTGAGGCTTCAAAATCACCTACTTTGTCACAAATCATGCCTTCTTCTATAGATTTCTCTTCCATTCTTGACTCCATTTTCAGAACATCAAAGCCTTTTTCAAGGAATAGCCCGACCTGTGCAACCTTTCTTCTCTCTCTGCTTCTTCTGATGTATTCCGGCGATTCCTGGATTTCATCTCTTGAATTTTCTGGGGAAATCGGGCTAGCAATGTAATCTGGAGAACTCAGTTTGAATTCAAAACCCTGGTCACCTGCAAAGGTTGCATGAAACCAAAATCACAAAGCTTACAATGGAAAATATTGTTTCCCAGTCCTATCCAAAAGATTAATAAATCCCGACAATGGACTGATCAAGTAAAATCCATCTCACAACGAATCATTCAACAGTAGTGAAATAGGACAAGGCGGAAGTAGATAACTTACTCGCATCATCAGCCATCGTCTCGGCTACGTCAAATCCTTCTATTTCCTAATAAAACATCATAAAATCCTATAAAACAACTGGAAAAACCTTCTTTTTTTTAGCAAAGGCGAGGCATAATTGATCTCAAAGCGAAATGAAGAAAAAGAAGATTACGTTCCCACCGCAAGAACACTTCTTCGCTTCAGAGGATCCACGAGGAAGCCTTGCTTCAATGCCACCAAAGTCTTTCGAATTAAAGAAGCGAAAGGATCGAAAGATTTTGAAGAGGAGAAGAGGGAACTGGTTCGAGGTCACAACGATAAAAGAAGCAGCTTTTCGGCTTCGTGAAAATGATCAAACTTACAAAAAAAAAAAAGCAACGAGTGAGAGAGAGAGAGTGACCGTTAGCTTTGGAAACGAAAAAACAACAGACGTAAAACTGCTCCCCTCTTTTCTACCTTTCTTGTTATTGGATAATTTGTGGAGGCCCACGGAAAGGCCGGTTAAAATGGCGTGTGCAAAACAAAAATGTCGAGACGTATTTTACCGTTGCAAATTTCATACCGAACCGAGACGTATATTATTCTTTATTTTAGACTACACAATTTCATACCCGCTGTAATCGTCTTTTAGTCAGAGGAGATCACGTGAGGGACTGAGTTCCAATAAGAAACGGGTATACATGCAGGTACAATGTTGGAGTGGAACAATATTTCCCGATTTTGAAATTTGAAAACATACTTTAAGAGGAGGACGATGTTTGTAATTAAGTGGTGCAATTAAAGCAGGATTAGGATATTAATGCGGTCACGTGGTTTTAGCTCTTTAATTAATCTTAATTCAGGTGTCAGTCAGGCCGCGGGTTGGCCCGTTCTGTTCATGGTCATGTCATGTTAGTCCCGGCTTGGTCCGCGAGTTGAACCGAGTATAATTTGTATAATAGCTATGTCAATCGCGCATTTTGTCTCCTCGGGGTGTCAGATTTATTATAATAGGTATAGAATAATTTCCACCAGATAGGGGTGGATACGATGAGGTTGAAGTATGAGCCCCAATTTGAGTTGGATTTATTGGATAGGCTTATCTGTCAAATAATTTAGGTGGATTAAATTGATATTTTATCAACTAAGTACGTTACGAGCTGACCTGCCTAAGCCATAGCCCTGTACGGATTAGCGCGTAATGGACTTAGATTAGTCTGTGACGGGCTTAAATTAACTCGTTAATTGAGAAAC
>JBBPFP010000084.1:3156894-3168055 GCA_037974795.1 Kaempferia galanga
CACATCAATTCCATGATAATTTAATATCCTATTTTAGTCCAAACTTTAAACCTTAGTAGATCACATTAATTGGACTATTGAAAGACAACTATGTACGTTTAATTTAATATATGTAAGTCCAAACATTGGATGTTTTTCCAACATTGTGTCCCTCCATCTCCTTCTCCTTCTCCTCCTATCATTAATCGATTTGGACAAAATTAAATTTTTTTATTGTCTCTAACACAAGCAATTCGATATCGTCCACGTTCTAATTCCATTACAAAAATCAATTCAAATGATTTCCATGTCCCACATTGTACACTAGTTCGATGCTCACGCGTGCTTGGCTAGCTGCCAAGGCTTGTAACAAAAAAAAAAAACGTAAAAAAAAAACTTACTAGCCTTTGAAAAAAAAAATCCCACTGACATGAGCCGTTAGAAACAGGGATTGGGTAAGGGAAATCTAAAGATCTCCTTACAAGATATACAATCTCTGGAAATCTAAAGTCGCCATGCCTATTTTTTTATTAACTGCCCATGTATCCATCTATGGGTAATTCATAGGCATTTAGTGTTAAATTTTTTTTAAAAAAAAATCACTTCATTTAGTCTAAACCCTAAATTTTAAAAAAAAAAAACCCTAGGTTCCTATAGATCGGCCGTAGATAGATGGGCCAAGTAACATTTCTAATATTTAATATATATTTTGGCTAAATGAAGTGATTTCTTTTTTTTAAAAAAAAAATGAACCCTAAATGCCTATGAGTTGCCCATAGATGAGTGATCAATTTTTCTAATGAGCACCTCAAATTTTATTTCGTTTACAATTGTACTTAATAATATAACCCAACTTTTAAATTTTAAAAGTAAAATCCTAAATAACTTAATGACAAGTAGAAAAAAAGAAAAAAAAAATTGGGTACATCTAGGCAAATAATGGCCGCCCTGCCTACGTGTCTTACATGCACCCAGACACACAATATAACCCTTCTCTCTTTATATATAATTTTGTTACTATACACATTCATCTATAGACAATCTGTGAGCACATAATATTCAATTTTTAAAACTTTTTTTAGGATTTAGGATTTATGGTTTATGATTTAGTGTTTAAAATTTAGAGTTTAATGTGTTAGGCTAAGGAAGTGATTTTTTTTTTAATATCAACACTATGTACTCACGAGTTGCTTATAACGAGTGTACAAGATAACAAAACAATGACACCAATCTATGGACAGTCTGTGAGCACCTAATTTTAATTTTTAAAATTTTTTATTTTTGAGAGTTTAGGGTTTATAATTTAAAATTTAGGGTTTATGAATTAGGATTTAAACTAAAGAAAGAGATTTTTTTTAAAAAAATTTGATATTAGGTGTTCACGAATTGCACACATAGTGTACAAAACTCTCTATATATTTTTATCGCCCACAATCTTATATAATTGATACATATATGTGGTGTTATAGTAATAAGTCATGGGGTCGATTCCTAATGTGTGTAAATATATTGTGGATCACTTGATTTCATACAAAGGGCCACAGTGCACTTCCTTAGAAGGACTATATGAGACCGCCTTGAAGGGACTCTGAATATATATATATAGTACATCTCTTTTTAAATACATGTTCTCCAAGCAATTTTTGGCTTTTTCCATTTTTTTTTTGCCTTTAAGGATTTAAAATTAACAAATCAAAAAGATAAAAATGTCTTAATTATTTATATTGTCAATAAAGTATATCTTTTAAAAATTATCAATATAATATCCATCTATATTTTTAATCTTAGTTAGGAATATAAATTATTAACATGCTTAATTTAGAATAATTTTAATTTGAAATAACTTTGGTCGCTAAAAAAATTATAGATTAAATATTATTTTGCTATTTTTTAAAAAGAGATATCTTTTAACAATATAGATAATTAAAAACATTCTTTTAATTGTTTATCAATAAAAAATTATTTATTATTATTATTATCCAAAAGCACACTGTACGTTTAAAAAATATCAAAAGAGCGCATATCTTTTTTTTTTAAAAAAACATAGTGTCATTATTTAGCATTGTTATAATAATTTTCATCAAAATTATTCTAGATTTAATAATTAATAATAAAATAGTATAAAATTTATCTAATCAAAATTTACTCATTCCCCCCCTGGATTGCTCTTTTTTGACTCGCTGTGTTTGCTCTGAACCTCGCGAGGCCCGACAAAGGAGCGGCAGCTCTCTGGCTTCCCATTGTTGCTCATTGAATACCTAACACCTCCGGTTCTGTGCTGCCTGCAACCAAAACCTCTTCTTCAAAGATCCAATTTTTTTACTTGTTTATTTGTCTCCTTGCTGTTGTTGTTTGGATTCCTTGGGCTGGATTCATTCATAGTTATATCGGAAGTAACGCCTTGTGGATTTCCACAAGGGACACGGCATTTTCAGCCATTTTCAGGTGATTTCTCACTCTCTATCTGCTGCTTGATTGAAGAAGAACATGTGAATGCAGATCTTTTGCCCTTGTTATGGGTGAAACTATTCGATGTTCATTTGAGATCTTTAGCATTCAACGCTAAGATTTCATGCTTTTCTGCTAAATTTGTTTTCCTTTCTTCTCTTATTGTGTTAGAATCTCAATTGAGGAAGAAAAGAAAGTTTTTTTTTCCTTCCTTGTTAAAGAAATTGCCATTTTACCACCTGTAGTTTGCTTACTTTTTAGAAATTTTCCTGTACTTTCAAAATTGTTATTTTATGCCGTAGAATTTAAAACTGAGCTATACTGCAAGTCGATTTAAGAATAAGCTAAATCAACGTACAGGACATATTAGAATTTTATTTACTTGAAAAAAAGTTAATTCTATTGCTAGTTGCTTTGCAGAATAGTTTGTGATGAAATTTATAATTTTGCAAGCTGATTTGAAAATTAATGTATGGCCTAAAAATTAAATATTTTGGCCACTTTGAGCTTTTCGATACCACTAATAAGTCATATTAGCTCGAATTTTTATGGCGCAAATTAATTTAAAAATCAACAGTTTTAGCTAGTTTAAGGTTGTTAATTCCACTTGAAAAATATACGAATATTTTTCATTCCAAAAAATGGAAAAAATTATTTTAATAAAATTTCCATAGCAAACTTATTTACAAGTCAACTTGCTGTACATTCTGTCATGTGCAAAATGTCAGCTTTGGTTAAAGTTAATGAGTTATGAGGCATTTCGATGAGAATTCAAAGTATAAGCGGTAAAATGATAGCTTTAAAAGTGCAGGAGGCATTTAGGAAAAGGCAGTAATCTATAAGGAGTAACATGAAATTTTCTTTAAAGTAGAAACTTGCTTTCTTACACACTGACTACAGCTGTCGGCCAGGAAATTGTGTGCTGGAGTTTGAGTTAAAGTTCTTACTTTATTTGCTTCTGTGTTTAATCAGAAGGACGTAGGACAAGGAATGGAAGGCATTACTTTATATATTGCTGGGATTCAAAGGAAGATAAAATGAAGAAATTGGACTGAATTAACTTCCCTTCCTTCTCAATGAGTAGGATTTTATCTCCCTTTCCCTTTCTTTTCCCGCCTAGTTATGCACCATACTTATTATTAGATAATCATACATTTCAATGTTACAACTTACCACTTGATTCTATATATCTGCTTTCGTACCCATCAAATCTTTGGTTCAAATAGATTTTCTCTTCCTGGCAAGTTGGATTCAATCAAACCTTTGGGAGGTATTTAAGTAAGATTTTCATTATCATGTAAGATTTTGATTTTTTTTCTAGGCCTATATCAGCCAAGTGACATGTAAAATTATACTCAAAAGCCCCTTCAGTGTAACTGTATCGTTTCACTTTGATCTCAGGTTTAGGAACTGTTTCATACCAATTTTTTCAACCCATCTGAATAATTATTATCTGGCTATATTGGATGTGTGATGTTTTCTAGAAAAATTGTTGAACCAATTACGAAAGCAGGGTATATGTTGTGATGATAAATGTGTTTTGTTTTGCAGATGTTAAATGTTATATTGTATGCTTGGATTTGCATGCTTAATGTACTGATACCGTTTAAAGCAGAAGCAGAGTTTGTAAATATTACATATGTCGAAAGTGGTGTAGCCAAAGGTGCAGGTGAGAGCATCTTGAATTTCCTCTTTATTTGTGTGCAGTTCACATCATTCAATCTGCCATCACATATGCGATCTAGCAGTTAGGTCTAATCTATTATTCACTATGATATATTTTTGTAGTATGTTTGGATGGAAGTCCCCCGGCTTATCATCTGTCTAGAGGTTCTGGATCAGGAAACAATAGTTGGTTGGTCCATCTTGAGGTATGTCATAACACCTTACGCTAATACTTATAAGACCACTAGCTAAAAGTCTGCTTATCTATATTAGAAAATTCCTTGAACTTTATACTTTACATTATCTTCGTATTCCGTAATGCCATCATAATCTTGACTTCAAGTTTATAAAATAAGCATATAGACCAAACACAAAGTAGTCTTGTTCAGTGACAAGCAATGGTTTTTTTAAAGTAAATTTATCTTGTTATCATAGGAATATTTTTCATGCTTGAGACTATAAAAGATACTCATCTAATTTTCAGGGGGGAGGATGGTGCAACAATTTAACCACTTGTCTAGCACGAAAGAATACCCGTTTAGGCTCTTCCAAACAAATGGCTGCACAACTTGCTTTTTCAGGCATCTTAAGCAATAGTCAAGCATTTAATCCAGGTACAGAAGCAAGAAATTTTGCCTTATATGCTACTCAATCTTGTTATCATAGCAATATTTTTCATGTTTGCTGTAGTTGTTGTTTGCCTTTATTCAGCTTGAATATTTTTACTTCCTAACGTGCCTTGAAATTTTGCACATGTTACTTGTTTATCTAAAATTTGCAATATACTATTTTCTTTTAAGAAAACCAGTAAAATATGTCGACACCTCACCCATTGCAAAAAAGTCCAGTCAATGCTTCTTCAACTTTTCTTTTAAGTGAAATCTAATTATCAAGGCATCCTTCGACATTAGTCTTGGTCGGAATTGTATGCTATCGTTTCAATGTTGAAACTCAACATGCTTAGTTTTGCACGGTGGATTGTGTACTAATAAAGACACTTTTTTAGGCTTAGATTAGCAATTTTAGATTCCTTCTTAAGCCTTAAAGTTAATGAGCTGTTTGTTCTTATCTAAGCGGGTGATAATAATTAAGTTATAAAAATATAACAATTATCAGACTTATGATTAGAATTTAATAATATAAAATAAGTATTGTGCATAACATAAAAACATTACTGCTTGGGCAAAAATCAAAAGGATGCCTCTTTTTATGAGAATCGTCAAAGGGACACCCGTTTTTGATTTATTATCAAAAGGGTGTCGCATCCCGCTTTTGTACACTAAATTGCTTTTATTTTTGACATTATTGTAGCTGCTATGAGTTTATAGCTGCTATAACATAGACACTTCAACTTTGATCAACAAAAAAAAATTGTATTGTAGCAATACTTCATCTCTGGTCAATATTGGTAAATATTATGTTATAACAACACTTTGACTCTCATCGACGCTAATGACACTATTGTCTACAGGTCATAGCTCTTATAATATATATGCTTCATCTCTGGACAACATTAGTTAGCATAAGCCAACATCATATTATAGCAGCTACAAATTATAGCTAGTACAACATATACAGATTATTTTTAATCAATACTGGTCAATATTATATTGTGGCAACTATAGGATCATAGTTGCTATAATTGTGTAGTTGTAGCTGATAGGGGATCACAACTGCTATAATTGAGTAGCGGCTATGGGATCGCAACTACTATAATTGTGTAATAATTGTGATCTTGTAGCTGCTACAATAGCGCCAAAAATAAGAGCAGTTTTGGAAAGTAAATTGTATAGAGGTGGGATGGGACACCCTTTTGATAATAAATCAAAAAAGGGCTCCCTTTGACGATTCCAATAAAAAATGACGCCCTTTTGAGTTTTGCCCTTCTTTGTATCATCACTATTTAGCATGTTAGTGTGATGAACCCATAATTTTTTTAAGATGTAGATTAAATAATGCTCCAAAAACATCTTATATCTGAACTAATTACTCTATAATTCCATAAACATTTCTAAGTGAACCATGGGAGTTGGATGCATAGTTGGAAATAGAATAAACATAATTATAAAATTTCTCTGAATTTAACATTACTCTTCTTTGCCCTTGGTGGTGCTTCAATTGATGTTTCCCCTCCCTTTCTTTTATAGGGTGTCATTTCCTTCAGGTCATGAGAAAAGAAATTTTATCGTATTTTGAGTTGTTGTATATATGTAGTTTAACTCCTTCGAATGGCAAGCTCATTATCTTGTCGATGGCTTGGAATAATGGGTTGATGAGTTGGCAACATTGATTACAATTCTTCAGTTTGAAGACTGACCCCTTTCTGTAGATAAGGAATCCCATCAAATTGACGTACACCTACCCCTTCTAATGGTTAAGGCATCCCATCAAATTGACATACAACTTTAGATAATTAAGACATCCTTTTAGGTAATACAAACACCCTTTCAGTAGTCAAGACATCCTTTGGGTAGAGACACCTTTTGGGTAATCTAGGCACCCCTTTATGGTAGAGTAGGCACCACTTTGTGTAGACGCACCCCTTCAATATAAAGATACACCTTTGAGTAGTTGATAACTCTTTAATTATTCAATGCACCCTTTTGAATATTGAAGTCAACATCTTTGACGTGTAGTTGTCAAACAGAGTTAACACACATCTTCAGGTAGTTGATTTACCCCTTTAGGAGTTAACTACACTCCTTTGAGTACATTGTAAGGTAGAGGCAAGAGTTGGAAATGTCATTGATTTGATGGAGAAACATATAAGTTAAGATATAAGAAAGATAATAACAATATGATAATAAGTTAAAACATTTATTGGTTTTTGAAAATTTATTAATACTATGACTAGTTGGAGAAGATTTCCAAAGGACAAAAAGTGCATAGATCCAGATTCAATCTAATGATCCCAAAAATAAAGTAACGCATGTTAACTATCTATTTGGAAAAAAATGATTTTCGTAACCAATAAGTAGATAAAGACAAGGATGACTAATTTGCGAGTAGACTATTGTAAGTTGATTTCCAAGTGAATGAGAAATTAATGTATGTAATTATTCAAGTAATGAAGGGTTAGTTTGGTATGATCAAATATAAATATTAGTTCGAATACGAGTGAGGTTCATGGAGATGAATACATGAACACTAACTTGAATATGTGTAAGTGTCAAGTCTCGTTGGGGCGTGAAGAATTGGTTGAGAAATTGAAATTAATTTTCGAGATTTGACCGAAAAATTGAAAAAAAAAACAATTAATTATTAAAAATTAACTAATAAGCTAAATTGATTAACTGATTAATTAATTAGTAAACTAATTGAAAGATTAATTGATTAATTAATGCATATGAGTGCATTCCGATGCATCAGCAACAATGAGATTAAATAATAGATTAACCAATTAATTGAAATTAATTAGTTTATTAATTGAAATTAATTAATTGATTAATTGAAAATAATTAATTAGCTAATCAATGCACTTGAGTGTGCTTGGATACAATGACAAAAAGGAGCATTGATTTTAATTAATGGCTCTTCACTCCTTGGAAGAGATCCTTCACCCCTAATAAAAGAATGCCACTCCTTTAGCTAAAAATATTAATTTTCAAAAACTTCTCAGGTTCTTCCTCTTGAGTTCTATTGTCTCCCCTTCCTCTATAAGAGTTTCAAGGCTTGACAGTTTGCTAGGACTTGAAATTCGGAGTATTTCTATTTTGAGACGTAACTATAAGCACTTGGGCGAGATAATATTGTCTTGAGAAGAGAAGGCTTGCCTTCACATTGACCTTAAAGCGATAAGCTTACTCGAAGGAGTGTATCAACATCTGAAAAGATATTTTATGTTTGACAGCATTAAGTCATTGACTGAAAAAACCAAGTTGATGTCTACCATAAAAAGGCATATGTTTATTATTTGAAGTGGTGCCTTCATAACCAAATGGTATGTCGAGAATTTAACGGAGACTAGATTCACATTGCGATATCGAGCTCTACTAGTTCGAGCTATCAACTTATTAACAAGCTAATTGACCGGATCCTATGTCATTGGATCAACAACACCATCATGACAAAGAAACTCAAATGGGTGTACAATTATGCAGATTCTTCCCCTACATAACATATAAAGTATAATACAAAATATAATTTTTCAAGCTCAAAGTCAAGTTGCCACTACTACTCTACAGATCTTTGCTTATAAATGCAGCTATCAGATCACAAACAATTTATGTTCTACTTTTCTTTTCTGACATCTTCTGGGCAAACTGTTCACATTCAGATTTCTACAACTGGAACAGAGTCAAGATTCGTTATTGTGATGGCTCATCATTCACGGGGGATGTAGAGAAAGTAGATCCTGTGAGTCAGATTGACCTTGCATCTGCTGTCACAATAATGTACATTGGAAGGAGACCATTCATGTTACATATTGAAGCAAGATCACAAGTTTGGCCTTTATGCAAATTAATTCGTTTTCAAATTTACTAGGTCACCAATCTTCACTACAGAGGAGCCAGGGTATGGCGTGCCGTTATGGAAGATCTACTTGCTCAAGGAATGAGTGAGGCTGGAAACGTATGCTTCTAGGTGCTAATTTGGTTATCGCAACCCAATCACATTGGTGACGTAGTCAGTATTACAGGCACTTCTTTCTGGTTGTTCAGCGGGAGGATTGGCTTCAATACTACACTGTGACAGCTTTCGGGACTTTCTACCAGAAAGTGCCAAGGTCAAATGCCTTTCAGATGCTGGTTATTTCATAAATGTGTAAGCTGTGCATTCTTGTCAAATCAAACAACACACAAAGGAAAGTTCTACTCGACCAAGTTCAGCATAAGATTCATTAGTTGTTCCATTTGACAGGAAGGATATTACTCGAACTGAACACATCAAGACCTTCTACAATGATGTGGTTACAACACATGTATGATTTTGCTGCAATTACTTAATAGACAAATATTCGATATGTAAATTCAAAACACTTTTGTTTGTAATGTTCATAAATGTTTGTTCATGTTTTTAAGGGATCAGCAAAGAATTTGCCTCACTGTCCTTCAACAACAGAACCTGGACTGGCAAGTAGTTTCAAAGTTTGCATTGTAAACTTCTTTTTCCTTTACTTCTGACTAATGATAACTCTGGTACATAATACAGTGTTTCTTCCCTCAATACATGGCTCAAGGAGTCGATACACAGCTGTTTATTTTAAATGCAGCTTACGATACATGGCAGGTATGTACTAAAAACTGACTTGTGTGCCTTTGTTGAGTAGTAACGGATCATAGTATATTTTTACATGATTTGGGTACCCACTTCAGATAAGGAATATTTTGGTACATGGAAATGCTGATCCTCAGCAAACTTGGAAGGCCTGCAAGCTTGATATAAATCAATGCTCTCCAGCTCAACTTGAAATCATTCAAGGTGAACTAGTCATGTTCCTTAGTAGGCATTAAAATAAATGTCGAACGATATCTTTCATAGTAGTATTTTTGTTTTTCACACGACAGGGTACAGAATGGACTTCTTGAATGCATTGAATGGATTAGGCAATTTAAGCTCGAGAGGCCTGTTCATAAACTCCTGCTTTGTCCACTGTCAGTCGGAGATACAAGAGACATGGTTTGCTGCTGACTCTCCTATGCTTAACAAGACAGTAAGTTCCCTAAACCGTCCGATCGATATACACTCGTTGCGTTAATTGTCTATCTTGTCTTATGGGAATTGTACTTGTACAGCGAATTGCGACAGCAGTTGCAGATTGGTTCTACAATCGAAGACCCTTCGTAAAGATCGATTGCCCTTACCCATGTGATTCAACTTGTCACAACAATGTCTCTCCTGATGAATTGTCAGAAGCATAGCAATTTGTTTCGCTTCCGGCAAGTTTCATTCTCATATCCAAGCTCATTCAGAAGGAATGCCAAGTAACTTTGTCCCTGAGTAGAATAAGTGCATTGCATTCAAGATTGATGTTGCTTTGCGATTTATCATTCATTCATTTACATAACTGTAAAAGGATGGCATTTCTAACAATAAAGCCGAAGAAAATTTACTTACAAAATTTATGGTAATGCTCGTGTGATGTGATCGTTCTCTCATCTTCATGTTGAGTAATATAACCAAGGTCATGATGCTCGAGAGACCGATCATCATCTATTTGTGAAACAAATTTGACTAGAGTTTCTTGCAAACTGCCCCAATCATCATCTATTTGTGAAACAAATTTGAGAATCAAATCCAAATCAAGGCACTCTAGTAATAAAAAGCATAAACATCTATCTCACCACTAGGTAGTTTGTCTTACATGAAAGTATAGTAAATTATATAAGAATATTGAAAGATTATTCTCTACCTCAATTATAATGTTTTTTCTAGTTCTCTTTGTAATTTTTTTTTGTTATGCAAGATAAACATCAATAATCATTTAATTAACATTTTTTAAAAAATATTTTTGTAAGAGACTTCTATCTTATCATCCAAGAAAATTTAACTATGAGATCATGTAACATCTTGCCAAATTTACAAGGTATATATCGATATTGAAAACTTAATTTGACAATTTATTGTACACTTAGTGATATACCTATCTTCTATCTCTAGGGTAGGGTTAAGTTGGCCAGTATAAGGTAGAGTTACTACTATAGGGCAACTGTTTAAATCTTGATAAAATCGAGAAAAAAGTCCTTTCCGCACTCGTCAACTACAGCTTCCCGATTTACCACCTCACAGATGGTCATGGGATCAATCGTGTGAGATCATTGGGATGATGGATTTCACCTTTTGCTACTAATGACATACCTATCTCTCGGCACGGTGCAATGGTACGATGGTGGGTGGATTCTCAAAGTACTATGATTTGATTCTCAATTGGGGCATGCGCATGCATCCTCTATTCTGGCAGAGTGGTTGTGAAAAGAAACATAATGCCTTGTAAATCTAGATAGGAGTCCTTTCAGGATGGTCTCGTGGCTAGCATATCACATGTTGCCACCATGAGGTCTGTGGTTCGAATCTCAGCATAGCCGAGGTAAATCCCTCCCCTATCTAAGTGTTAGTAGCCACCCGTGAT
>JBBPFP010000084.1:3225954-3242685 GCA_037974795.1 Kaempferia galanga
TATTATTAAATTTATTTATTATTGTAAAAAATATTTTATTAGCCCTCGTCAAAAATTATCTCTGGATCCGCCCCTGTGCCATCCTTAATATCTAATACGCAGTTAAATTTACTTTGCTATAAATTAACATGTCGAATTTCTTATAATGAATGTCAGCATCATCCTTTTTCTAATTGTCATAAAAATATCCTCATTACAATAATTAAATATAGAAATTGATCCAGGCCCATTAGTGAAGACTGAGATAAGTCAACCTAATTGATTTAAAAAATAATCCATATTAAAGTCTAAAATTTACTAAAACCGACTCTTAATTTTATTAATTCCTGATTGGACTGGTCAAATTAATCAATCCGGTACGCAATATTTCAAAGTCATCGGAGTAAGTCAAACATATGGAATTTGACAACTCTAATTTACAAATTACCCCTTTAGTTAGCGTTAATTTATTTCTCAGTATAATTTCTCGGGACCATTCAATTCCTTTTGAACGCATCCTTTCATTTTAAATAATACAATATTGGGCAGATTTGTACATAATGTAACGACCCTACGAAAAGATCTCTGCTTTTTAATTTTTAATTTTTTTTTTTATCTCCGGTGTTGAGGCCGCAAGCACCATGGATGCATTAAAAACAATATTTAGTTGGACTTTTTGATAAATTTGAGATTTTAAGGTCATTTATACTAATAATTAATAACCACACATAACCCATAATGTATTTTGGCTTGTTAAAAAAATATTTAGTTGGACTTTTTGATAAACCTGATATTCTCCAGAGGGAGAGCGCTTCTGGTTCTGCTTCCACGGCAGAGGAAGAACGGAACCAACAGACAGATCGAGAGAGCGGAACCATGGCGACAACCCAATCGCTGCCTCCTTTGATCGCCGTCTTCTTCCTGTCAGCGGCGGTGATGGAGTTTGCCGCCGGACGGCTCATAGTGGAGAAGCAGAATATCAGTGTCATCTCGCCCAAGTCCATCAAGGGCCGCCATGAAGCGGCGATGGCCAACTTCGGCGTGCCCAACTACGGCGGATCGTTGACCGGCGTCGTGGTCTACCCTGAGAAGGGCCGCACCGCGTGTGCTGCCTTCGACGGCGATCGCTTCCGGTCCAAATCGAAGCGGCCAGTGATTCTGCTCGTCGATCGAGGAAGTGAGCTCCCGATCCGTCGCTTCCTCTGTTCTACGATTAGGCCTCGAATCTTCTTTAACCTAGTTTGATGCAGGTTGCTATTTCGCCATCAAGGCGTACAACGGCCAGCTAGCCGGCGCGGCGGCGGTGATCGTCGCCGACAACGTCGACGAGCCTCTGTTAACCATGGATGCCCCCGGATTCAAGCTCCAAGACATTATTGACCGATCCAACAACCAGTTCATCGAGAAGATCAACATCCCCTCCGCGCTCATCACCAAGGAGTTCGGCGACGACCTCAAGGCGGCGGCGGCGAAGGCGGGGGACGAGGAGGTAGTGATCAAGATGGACTGGACTGAGTCGGTGCCCAACCCGGACAGGCGAGTCGAGTACGAGTTCTGGACCAACAGCAACGACGAGTGCGGCGAGCGGTGCGACGAGCAGATAGAGTTCGTGAGGAACTTCAGGGGCAACGCGCAGCTGCTGGAGAAGGGAGGGTTCGCCCGGTTCACGCCCCACTACATCACCTGGTACTGCCCAGAGCCTCTGCGGCAGAGCCTGCAGTGCCAGGCGCAGTGCATCAACCACGGCAGGTACTGTTCCCCTGATCCGGAGAGGAACATTTGGGCCGGGTACACCGGGAAGGAGATCTTGGTGGAGAACCTGCGCCAGATCTGCGTGCACCGAGTGGCCAACGAGACCGGCCGACCGTGGGTCTGGTGGGATTACGTGACCGATTTCAGCATCAGGTGTTCGATGAAGGAGAAGAGGTACACCAAGCACTGCGCGGAGCGAGTTGTCACCTCTCTTGGTAAGTTTCTGGACTCTGCAATTCAATAACAAATTGCTTCTTCTTCCTTCCATTTCTTTCACACATCTGAGATTACTGCATCAGGTTTGTCGTTGGACAATGTTTTAAAATGTATGGGGAATACTGAAGATGATGTCGAGAATGAAGTTCTAAAGAGGGAGCAAGAACTCAGGGTATAATGAAGAATGAATGAAGAGATTTTTTTTTTTATTTTCTTTTTGTTTCCATCTGACTACAAATTTCTGCGGAGCCCATTCTTTACAATTACAGATTGGTCATGGATCTCGTGGAGATGTTGCTATCCTGCCTACCTTGGTTATTAACGACGTCCAATATCGAGGTCTTTACTCAACTTCATGTTGTTCTCTCGTGTCAAAATGCTTTTTCTTTATTAGTTTTGTTCAAAGTATACAAGTTCAATTTATCTTCAGGAAAGCTAGAGAGAACAGCAGTGTTGAAGGCAATTTGTGCAGGATTTGAGGAGTCAACTGAGCCTTCCGTTTGCTTAAATCCAGGTTTTCATAGCTTTTTTGCATCAATAATGAACACTTAGAAGTAAATGTTATTGACATCTTTCATTTTAATTCTAGATATTGAGACAAATGAGTGCCTAGAATCCAATGGCGGTTGTTGGTATGATCTGCAGCTAAACATTACTGCTTGCAAAGTAATGTTTACTTAGTCTATGCTAGATCTATATGTTCTTCCTTATATTGTCTTTAAATTTCTACAAAAGAGAGATTCTCAAGAGACAACAACATATTGTTCTTATGCAGGATACTTTCAGGGGTAGGATCTGCGAATGCCCTGTAGTAAACAATGTTCAGTTAAGAGGGAATGGTTACAACTCTTGCACAGGTATTTAACCTTCTCTCACAGAAAAACTCCTAATTTTAGGTTCGTTTTATAGCTAAACCATGATGCATCAAAGCTTTGGTTAATTTGTTTTAAAGCTAGTAGTTTCTCTCAACTCCTATTGTTACGAGTCTCTGAGTCTCCTTGGTTTGCAGCTGTGGGTCCCGGGAGATGTGCAATTGACAGCGGAGGTTGCTGGTCAGCCACAAAGGATGGACGAACATTCTCTGCTTGCCAAGTCGGTCAATTTTCAAATAACTTTGTGCAGTTGCATCAAACCACTTCATGTCATTTACATTTCTACTTCCCTTCCATAGCTCCATCTTGCTTCCTCCTTGTCCATGCAGGATAGAGATTTGATTAGTTGCGAGTGTCCAAGTGGATTTCACGGCAATGGATCCGTGTGCGAAGGTACTTCTTACATCTCATAATACAATCCAAACTGTTTTATCTTTTGATTTATGTTTGTGTTGTGAATTTAACAAAAAGGGTCATTGCATATCTTGGTTTCATGTATCAGATGTGGATGAATGCAAGGAGAAGCTTGCATGCAACTGCCCCGAATGCTCTTGCAGGAATACTTGGGGAGGATACGACTGCAAGTGCCAAGGCAACCTTTTGTACATCAACTCTCAGGACACATGCATAGGTAAGATGAATGTTTAGATGATGAACAATGTAATGCGGTTCCAAACCGTTTTTTATTTTCCTCTTCAGTTTTCCAAAACCATTGAAGGTACTAAAATCCAATTTTAGTTCCACAAAATGTAATTGATGAATAGTTGAACAAACTTGGTTAACTTTGATTCCTTGAGCTATTTACTAGGGTTAACCTAGTTTAATCCTTTTGTGACAATGCAGCTAGAAGTGAATCAAAATTTGGATGGTCTCTATCATTCATTGCTCTCGCACTTGTTGTTTCTGCTGCAGTAGGGGCCTATATTTTCTACAAATACAGATTCAGGGTAAGTCTATATTGCTCAGTTAGCCATTAAACTAGTTTGACTAGAGAACTCCAGCAGGATGAGGATTCATAAACACATTACTGATGCATTATCTCTGCAGTCTTACATGGATTCTGAGATCATGGCTATCATGTCACAGTACATGCCTCTTGACAATCACCAGAAGGAGATGACCCAACCCCTAAGGGAAAATACTTTGGAGTAATAAGGTAATTCTTAATTGTGTTCTCACATTTATGAAACAGAAAATAATTCTTTAGTTATTTCTTGAACAGGTTTAGTGTCATTGTAGATACATACACGGATGAAGATTACAGGTCTGGGTTGGGAGTAGTCATAGATAAGATAGAAATACCTCTACACAAACAAAGGACTTCTTGTATGGAATAAAGTGTATCTGGTGATGAAGAAGATATGGGACGAGAACACAGAATGGTTGTCACAGAGATCAATAAGTGTTGTATCATCATATATTAGAAAAGGATTTAATTATAGTTAAGAAATTTTCTTATTCATTTGAAGTAATTTTTGTATGGGTATGAAAATTTTGCATCTATATTGGGTGAGGTTTCAAGAAACTCAAGCCTTACCTCCGAAAGCGATCAAATTGGTGAAGCTCGTGTAGAAATCAGTCCAAAAGTCAACTTTTATTGAGGTTTTATTCCATTTTCATGTTTTATAGATTTTAAGATTTAAACTTGGACTGAGTATCAAATTTAATAAAAAACCAGATAAGATTTTTAGTTTTAGTTTTTTTAATATATTCATTAGATAATATTTATTCCAATACAATTAAAAATGAGAATATTCCTTTTTTTTAATCCGTATCATCAAAAATTGGCTCCTCTTTTAAAAATTATCAAACCTTGAAGCAACTTCCGTGGGCTACTTCGACCAAAGATGCTCTAAGGTGATGCAACAACAATCAAAGTTGCTCACACCATTAGAACAGTGCATTTGTAAGGTGGGAAAATCCACCTCAGAGCAGCTTTAGTCAAAACTACTTCACCTTCGAGCAATTTTAATCCTCTACTCTAATGTAAAACATAGATAGGTATTTGTATTTCAAGTATGGAACATAGACAGGTAGTTGCATTTCAAGTATTAAATTACAGGTGGAGTGAAAAGTGTTGTTTTGATAATTTTTTAAAGACGAATGGAACATCTTTTTGATTTTTTGCAATTAAAAATTATACTTATTTTTATTTTCTACAATGTCTTTACCACTTGGATCATATCATATAATTGTCTAGATTGCATTATGTCCAGTGAACCGACCCAGTTAGTATTTACATGTGATATTATTATAGATTTTCAGATGCAATGGGATACTATGTGGGGGTGAAGTCCTTGTTATTTAACTCCCTTCCAGATCACATGGGATAATCCTAGAGAGCTATCATCTTTTATTGCAATAGATTGCATCATGCACTCACGTACAAGTTCTTATGTACCTAAACAGAACAGACCTTGATGAAAGCATCTATCAATTGGATTTTAAACAATCTCTTTTATAATTGTCATTGAAAAATTTAACATCTAATCTTTATATAAAATGAATAAACAATTTAAACATTCATGGTCACAAAAACAAATAACATATCACTATCTTGATTCTTGAGGGTGCTTAAGAGTCGTTGTTAACGTCTTATTCGAAATCTACCTTCCTCTAAAAAGTAAAGACTTGAAAGCTTGGGCTATACATCCATCCAAATGAAAATTACCTGGAGAATGTCAAACTCTTCGGCTCCAGACCAAGGTTGAACTGTCCAAATCAACAAGATTTCACTCATTTCTCTTGGTGCCAAATGCAATGTAGTTCACACTCGTATCATCCGAGAGAGTCCAATCCCCCGTCAACGGATTGTAGACGAAACCAGCCATTTCTTGTACCTGACCACGAGTTCAAGAAAACTTAGGTTTACAATGACATTAAAAGAAAGCTAGTAAAAAAATAGTTGAGGAATCTGATTTAGAAGTTACAGAAACTCCAGCTCTTTCCAAGATCAAGACTAGTTCCTCTGGAGTTAAAAATCTAGACCACTGGTGAGTGCCTTTTGGTAGCTGTAAAAAAAAATAAAAATAAAAAAAAGTAATAGTTAAAAAAGATGAAACAATAAACTGTCAGCCTGAGAAACCTCAAATTACTAAATTAGCACGAGTTGTGAATTAGACAATAAAAACAAAAACAAGTATCAGGATCAGGAAATTGCAAATGGAATACATTGCTAACCTGTAGTCAAAAACTATGATCTAATTTGATTGAGGAATCTTAGAAAAAGCAAGGAATGTCGTACCCAGTTAAGAAGGTATTCTGCAGCAATAATTGCTGTGGCATATGATCTCATAGTGCGGTTGACGGTAGAGATAATAGTGGCTCCATTTGGAACTGTTAGTGCTGCTAGGGATTTGCAGAAGTCGGTCGGATCTGCAACGTGCTCGATTACCTGAAATGAAAACAATGTGTTTGAATCAATTTGTCAGAGTTGCAATGCCCTGTAAGCTTCTCTTATTTCTTCCATAGATGCTATCAGAAAAAGATTATGGTACCAAAAAGAATCTTCAAAACTTTACCAGAAAACCATCAATTTATCAGAAATGATCATTTTACCAACTCATCTCATTTAACAAACAAAAGCGTTCCTAAAATTTTCAAACAAAAATTTAGCAAAAGATACTCAATCTTATTTTTCTCATAACACCCATAACTATGATTTTTCCGTTCAAAAGATCTTGCGCATGATTTAGGCTCTAAAACTACTACATTATTCGACACCTAAATGATTGAAATTTTTTGGGTGTAAGTGCAAAAAATGGATTATGATGACAGAAAGTTTGCAAGGTTCAAGACTAAAATATACATTTTTAGAGACTTGGGAATAAGCTGACATTGCAAGATTCAAGGCTAAAATATACATTTTTAGACACTTGACAATAAGCTTCTAGTGTCCCAAAGCTTGCCCTATGAAAATGGGATTGAATGGCATAATAGAGGTCACAGTAAATTGCAAAATCAACTTACAACGAGATTTAGGGAACAAAAAAAATATTTTTCGAGATCTAGAAGCTTAACAGTTCAACTTAAGGTGTCCCAAAGATAATTGTAACAAATTTGTGATATTCACAAAGGAAGCTAATTTGCAAATGAGCTAGTCCATGTAAAAATGACAGAAAAGACACCGCAAACTGATCTGCAAATTAGTTTTTGATAATATTTTTAGACACCTAACAATCTAAAATGTATAACAAAGGATATGTCAAAAGCTAAACAAGCGATAAATTGCACTTGAGAAATGGAGCAAGATGTGGTGCAAACTGAATTATAAATAATCTTGTGGCAAGATTTACAGTAAAAAAAAAAAAAAGGAAGATATATTCTTCAACCTCTGGAGGGATAAGTTTAGGCTAATGCTGAAATGCCATTTTATTGAATGAAGAAGACTATTGTATAGCTCAAGAATATACTCAAATAACCTCTTCCAGTAGAAATATACCTCCAGAGAAATCACAGCATCAAACTTCTTGCTCTCTTTCACCAATTCCTCTGCCACGCAAATGGAGAGTTACTGCCAATTCATTAAAACCAAGGCAACCTAGAACTATATCTCATCTTCATCAACAATTTAATCAACCTAATTATAACATCACTTTAAAAAATAAGGGGAAAATGCTAAATTTGAACCCAAAAAAAAAGTAAATAACACAAGTCCCACATGGATATATAATGGTTTATATGAGTAATGGCAATCAAGTGCAATATTTTTACATGAACCGAAGTGTTTGTTTCACTAATTGTATTACCTCTCTTGAGAACTGAGAACAAGAAACTCCGCTCACTACTTTGATTCATTATCAAGTATCAACAACAATGCCAACAAGGAATTATCTTTGAGCATACAATCAGCTTCATCCTGTTATTCTACAAACTAGAAAATTATAAAAACAAAAGTAATAAATTAGTATATGACATCCTAATTTAGTCTTATATAGTGAGTTATAGGCCAATAAAAAAGCTTTATAAGCTTAAATGAGTAAGCTACAACAATCTTAGGCTCAAGTGCGTTGGTCTAATGGTTGAGGTTAATAAATCAATGACTGAGTTCTCTTGTCTACACAGATCGTGACACAGCATTTAGAAACTCAATCATTGCATGGAGAAAGGTTTCCTACATGCCAAATAATAGGAAGCTAATCCACCCAAGAGAGTGGGTGTGTACTGCATAGTAAACAGTGGTTCATAGTATCAATAGGGTAGATTGTAGTTGGCCACCAAGTAAGCAATCTCTAGATGCTCCTTACTCAAGAAACCATCCCAAGAAGTGAACATGATTTTAGATTGATCAATAGCACAACAAATTAACAAACTGCATACTGAAAGAGAGAAACATTCTTTATGAATGTAAGCAAAGTTGATTTACTCATATGAAGCATCTTATATCATATGGTATGGTGGCAATATACGGAAGAGCGTCATAAACACCCATCCTACTGTGATTTCAAATTCTTCTATAAAGGATCACTTAGATATAATTTCAAGTGAAAAAGAAAGAGAGGAATTTTTTTTAGAGTATGACTACAAAGCATAGCTATTTAAGGCATAAGGCGCCAAAAACGCATAGGTGTTGTAGGGCCTGAGGCGCTAAGCGCAAGATGAGGCGTACACCTTACCGAATAAGGCGCTTTGGGTATAAATTTTTACAATTCAAACATATAAGGTATTTCTACCAAAATATTTCACTAACAAAATTCAAATATTTCACAAACTATTAAATATAAAATTCACTAACGTTCAACTATTGAAATACTTTATCTTCATAATCAAAATCAAATTTCAAATATCTAAATCATCAAAATCTTCATCATCTTCCTCAATTATATCATATCATTATCATCATCGTCGGATGTTTCAAACTTCATCAGTTTTCTATTTTACCTCTCCCGCCACCCACTTTGCTGCTGATTTTCAAAATACAACATCAAAGTGATGCTGATTTTCAAAATACAGCATCAAAGTGGTGCTAATTTGGAAATCAGCATCAAAGTGGTGCTGATTTTTGAAAATCAACAATAAAGTGGTGTTGATTTCCAAAAACAGCACCATAGTGGTGTTGGTTTCAACCGCCACAGCATAGAAAATAAGTGCAACAAGTCGGAGGAGATGAGAGGTCGAAGCTGATTTTTTAAGGGAGAGGAAGAGTCATGCAGAGAGAAAAATAGTGAAATAAATTTGCAAGGGACTAAGGGCACCTGCAATGGGGGTTTATAGCATGGGGTTTATACTATAAACCCCTCATTATAGACCCCACCTCCACTACATGTGTGTGGTTTATAATTTTTTCTATAAACCGGTCCCAAAATCTTGGACCAGTTGATACTTTAAAAAAAAAAAAAAAAAAAAGCTGTAAAGAGGGTTTATGCTCTCCCTCTTGACGCACGTGAGGGCAGCAAGCAGCAAGGGCCCGCTGCCCTATGTAATTTTTTTATGCAATATTTTGTAATACGTCGTGGCAACTCTTAATATTGTACCCCTTCTTTTTATTACGTTATCAATACATTTTTTGTTTATTTTTATCAAATTATTATTTTTACATAAATAAATGTATAAAATTTAAAATACTAATATAATTATAAATACTAAATTAATATTATATATAGTAAATAAAATTATAAATAAAAATGAGTACATTGACATAAAAAAAGTTATTGGAGATGTTTATGATAGTGGAGAGAGGTTTTTAAAAGCAATGAGGTTTTAACTTTTAATATGGCAATGATGTGGCGGAGCATAAACCTCTATAAGAGGTTTACGACTACCGATGCCCTAAGGGAGTTGATGTTCATTTTCTAGGAGAGAAAAAGAGTCACGCAAGAAAAATGTGCCACATGCATGCAAGTTAATGTAACCTAATTTAAAGGGTAATTATCATTTTCACAACTATGCTACAAAGTGATTATAGCATCATCAGTGACTTTAAATTGCTAGATCAGTCTACCAAGGAATCAACGAAAGATAATGTACCTGCTGTTGTACAATGGTATTCAATAGACGATGTCAGTGGATCTAAAGCCTGAAGAAAGCCAAACATCATAAACACATTAAGAATAATTGAAGTAATTGAAGAAACTACATAAAACTAATTTTACATTGTTTTTTTAGTGTTTTAGTTTTCCCCTTTTATTCTGTTGTTGTATGCTAGTACTCATGTAAGCTACTCCAAATAAATGGAAACTACTACAAGTTGTATTATGCCATATCACCATGTCATACTTAATCAATCTAGGCTAAGAAACAAAGACAGCATTAGAGCTCCATACATAATAACAAGAAGAAATTGAATCTCAGACTACTTGGGATTGACACTACATCTATATATATGTAAATAATTATGATGGAAAACCAGATGAAGAAATGACTAGTTATATCTGGTGAATTTTAGTATATTTTGATGTGTGATAACACTAAAAAGATGTCACATAAACCAAAAGAAAAGAGAAAAATATTCTAAGATATAAAAGAAACCAATATGACAAAAGTATAACTAAACCTGCAAGAGAGAATGACATTGACATCGTGAAAAAAATTATACCCTAAAATTTAATTCCTGATGCTTTAATTGAGGGCGAATATTTATCCATGATACTATTACTAATGCCACCTCCCCCCTCCCCACCCAAGTTGTTAGGATTAACATGGCTTACTGATGACGCCGATGATTTCCACTTCAAGCCAACCCTTCTTTGACTACTACTGCACCTCGAGCAAGATCAGTATGTCTTGCATGAAGCCCTTGATCAAGTTCACTATTTTCATACAAAAATTAAGCTTGTGCTTCGGAAATATCTAATTATGAAAAGGGTCATACAAATATATTTCCTCCTTACTATCCACTTTAGTGAATTCTTTGCTTGAGTTGTAGATCTTCAAATTGCAACAACATGACATTTAAGTGCAACAAGGAGGAATATTGCATATAATAAAATGTCATAAATGGTTGTTTTAACTACATAGGAAACATTAACTTGTATACATCTATATAGACATTTGATGAATGCAAGAATTAACATACAGCATGAATGTCAGCAATCTTAATGTTCTTTTCCACAGCATCAATGCCAGTGACAGTTGCTCCCATCCTTGCAAGAGGCTGCAAAGACAAAGGATCATCACAAAAATCACACAATACACCATTTTGAAAATCCAAGTTCAATCAAGAGACATATTACAACATGAATTAGCAAGTGATACTGATTATGTTTGTATGGATTTCCACTGATTACTGGATCAACATTACATAATTTTCTTCAATAGTTCCTAACCACATATGGAATAATCAAAACAAGTAGTACATAAATGCAAAAACTGAACAAACAGAGGATGGAATTAATGATCTTATGCTATAGAGCCAAACTAGCATCATGAAAACAAAAACAATGAAACTAATCTTTTTATATATTGTTATTTCAACTTTCTACCTGCATATGGAATGTCAGACTAATGAAATTGAAATATATTAAAACAACAACAATCAAGTTTTATCCCACTAGATGGGGTCGGCTAAATTGAAATATATTAAAAATATTCCAAAATAAGAAGGTGATTCTCTTCTTGAGCCTTTATAAGATATTCGCCATCTTATGTTTTAATACTCTATCTTTCTAGGAAAATACTCGGCATAAACTATAAGCAATTTCACACTGATATAGGATTTAGATGTATTAAATCATTATGAACTATAGAACACTACATTGCTCAATACTATATAGGATATAGAAACCATCGTCTTACATTTCTTATGCATATGAAAAGGTCATTGAAGTTTCAAGTACTAATGAATTATACTAATTGAGAGAGTAATTTAATGTTTGTCCAGCATAGATTGACTTATTAAACAGGCTCTAAATATTGTGTTCACTGATTTTATCATCAGTGTTATGAAATTTATTTCTTCCAAATTTTTTCACTTGTCTTCTTTCATCCTCTTACTCTATAAGTTAATAAACCAGTGACCTTCCTACCTAAAAGTTTTAACACTCAAAAATATACCACAACATATATTTAGTTTAGGCTTTAGTTTCAAGAGTGTATTTTCATAACTCATCACTAAATGAATCTTCAAACACTAGGCATTAGATGAATTGTAGTTTATACGGTACTTTTCCTAGATGAAATAATTTCTGAGTGACTATTTTCAGAGTCAAAGTTGAAGAAACAACAATAGCATAGTAAATACAATCGACATGATGCTGCATCTCTTTAGTAGTAGTGACTATCCCCATATAAAAAAGAAGATACCTCAGAGAGGATGCCTCCACCACATCCAACATCAATAATTTTTAACCCTTCAAAAGGCCTATCAGAAAATGGATCTTTCCTGCCAGTAAAACATATGTTAGTAAATGTCAAGGTAAAATAGTAAAAGGGGGAAAATTCATCTTTGAAAAAAGATATCTTCTCAAAACATGACTATCTTATTAGTCAATACCATTTATACTTTAAGATAATGGTATTGGCTTAAAAGGAATGATTTTCTGCACATTATTTGAAATTTTGAACTTCTCTCTTTTCTGTGCAAAAAGCAATCCAAGAACTAATTAAATTGTAACTTATACACCATCCTCAACCACAAAATCTCTATATATTTGACACAACTAATGCAGATTATCAAACATACTACTAACACAGACTTTTTTTTTGAAGTGAATCATCATATTTCAGTCTTCAATCTTGAGCAAGGTTTAAAATCCTTGATCTGTGCCAAGGTTTTGGTTCAAAACCAGAACGATAAGGTTTCAGTATTGTATCATACCGTGTTGTGCTAATACGGTTTCAGTATTTTTTTATTTGTATATATAGTAATTATTAGATAAATATGTCTATTGTGTATAATTTAAAAAGAAGTTGTATATTGATTTTATATAAGTTCTCAATTATTGAACAACTTAATATTGTTAAAAAAATTAAATGTAGTTTTCTTTAAAGAAAATTGATCTATAATAAGTATATAAATTAATACAGATGCTACTTTATATGTAATAATTATATAAATTAATTAATTATTTAATGAAATGTTAATTTAAATAATATATTAAAAATAGTAAAAAAGATATATCGAATATATAAAATATTAAAAAATACAAAATAATTTTTAAAAAATTATCAGAATATAAATCTGATTTAATAGAATTTTTAAATAAAATTTAAAATGGTAAAAACGAAATTTTCAGAATATCAATTAATAAATATAATTAATATTTTTTAAATTTTAAATATATTTTTTATATATTTTATTGGGATAATTTAATTAAGGTTTATGAAAGCCTCTTCGAAATATCACTTAAGTTGAGAATTATTTAAATTAATTAAATCGCGGGTTTAATTTTTAACAAGAACACGAACAAAAACACGAATAGGAACGCAACATCGAGCACCTCCGGTGGCGCCAGAGATGTCGCGCAACATCTCCGAGACACCTTCGACCCACCTCAGGGCTTTTGCGAAGAGGGGTCATCTATCGCGATTCCTTTTGTCACGCGATGCACGCTCTCAATTCCTTTCTGTCACGTGACGCACACGAAATTATCGTGCGTGCTATGCCAATTTCGCTCCCGGGACAAAATGGTAAAAACCGTACGTGCCACCCAACACAGAACGTTATTTCAATCACTGATCTTGAGGACATGTTGATATATAAGTTTAAAATAATGCTCTCTTATCTCCAATTATGTTTGCTAGTAAATTAGAGCAACTAGTTGCAAACTCTTAACTCTATCAGTAAGAGCAGAATATGCAGTGAGATTAGCATTTGTTCAAACAATATGATTCAAGAAATGTCTGGCCCGAAGAATTATAGTATGCATCTAGGTTAATTATTACCATAACACAAAAACACAGTATTTATGTAAACCAAACATCTAAAAGCTTCAAAAAAAACTTAAGAAATAAAAAATGCAATCAATAAAACGCATTTCAGAATTTAAACATTGTGTGTTATACATTATAACTAATCGACTTGTAATCGGACAAAGTAACATAATGCAAAATTTAATATTTTAAAACTAACCTGAAATGACGACACAGTGTGGAGCGAATGAATGACACACGAGTAGGATTCATCAAATGCAATGGTTTGAATGGGCCTTGAGAGTCCCACCTGCACTTTCCTTGCCAATAAACCAAAATTAGTGATCATAGAAGCAAGTTCAGTTGGATTCTCAAAGTTTTAAATATACTGGTAAAATGGTTACTTTAAGTCAATTAGTCTACTTCATGTACTCAAAAGCGGGCCAAATTATGTGAAAGTGCTTTTTGTGGTAGATTAGACTTCAATGTCCCTAGGGAAAGAGAAACAAATGATGACTTTAACATGCTAAATAATGCTTAGCTTTCTTCCACGGGATGTACTTCATAGGTAAATAGTTTCATATAGTCAGATCATAAAGTACAATCACAGGTACCAAAATAAGAACTGACAATAAGAACACACAACAGAGAATAATAAAACACAAATAGAAAATGAAACAAAACAAAACCAAAAAGCTTCCTGTAAGGATGGTCCATTCTATTTGGTTTAGTTCCTGCTCGGTTTATTTAAGATCCCTTGGAGATGTGCATAAGCTTTCTGTAAAATCTGTTTGCATATCTAAGGAAATTAACTAGAGTTGAGTATCAGAAAACATAATTTTAGTAGCATCAGACTAGCTCTTCGATAATAGCAATAGGGATTGTAACAAATTTTCTGAAATATAAAATAAAATTGATTTTGCAGTTAAATGTAATAAGATGTGTTAAAACTTATAGTAATTGTAATAATAAGTCACTTAACTCTTGCATGAATAATGTTATAATTGCATTCGTTTTTGGATTACTCTCTTTGATATGCTATTCTGTTACATAACTTTTACTAGGAATTGCGCTCAGCTACCCTACTGTGAATTTGCAGCTATAAGCTTTACATTTGCTCTAGATTGAAATTATATTGGATTCTTCAAAATTTATTGTCTATTTGTATTCCATTTGAGAAATACGGTTAGTTTTTTTATATTCTTGAGAAATTCATATTACTAGATTCCTTTAGTTTGTCATTTGAAATAAAATTAAATAGATAATCAAATCCTAATGCCTATTTAATCAATAATAAAAGTATGCTTTTTGAAGATGATTCACAATCTCTTATGTCATAGCAAAGGAGCAACTACAACTTTATTGAACTAATATACTCTATATATTTTATGAATCAAATTAAAAAGTTACTTAACCCATAAATAAACTACATCAAAATTAGTACAGAAATAATGGTAACTTATCCTATACCAACAAGAACTAGTTGACAAAAATAGTAGCCAAATCAGAGATATGCTGCAAGAGTTATAGTTCTCAGAATCCAGATCGTATTCATTCACCTTCCAAGTCCATCAAAGTTTGGCTCTTATTCACTGAATTATAAGTAAAATAAATTTCCGAGAGTATCAGTCCAGTTATACTTACTATAAACAGGCTAAAATGTTTACTTATCCTTCTTGACAGACATTTTTATTCGTCAAGGACATTATGCCCGTCAAACAGTAGATTTTTCAAATATTTATTTCGAATATTAGTCGTTGTAAAATCCCAAATTGAGCTCTTTAAACACCGAAGTAGCAGCAATAGTGTCATCGGGAATGGTGTTTACTGGCAGAGATTTTTTATGGATACCATTCCACAACAATTGGGAACAAGGCAATAAAGCGCATAAATGATACACAATATAAAAAAGGGATATGACACTGACCATGTCTCCGCGATGGCAGCGAACTTAGCGACCTCGGTCGGGTTCAGAGAAGAGCGGAAGGAAGCAGTTTTGCTACTTGTGCTACCACCGATCCCAGACTCAGGGGCGGCATTTTCCTGGGATCTACCCTCAAGAGATGAAAAAGAAGGCGAGGAGGCCGCCAGCGGGCGAATAAGAGGAGACGAAAAATTGAGGCCTCGCGGAACAAGCGCTCTGCGGAGTCCACGGAGGATCGTCCAAGCCATCGCTTGTTTATAAGAGAGCGCGGAGAGAGGACACAAGGGTAAATGAAACGGCGATGGAGAGGGGAGGCGAAGGCGATTTAGGGCACGGGCGCCGGCGCGGGCAGTCGTACAGGAAGACTGCCGAGTGGGGAGGGGAAAGAGAAAAGAGACGAAGGTAGCGGATCGGGTCGGGTCCCGGATCCTGCCACACTAGGCCTGTTTGGACTGTGCCAAGCCAGACCGGGCCGGTCCGGACCGGAGTTGATCCGATCTGGCTCTGGGTCGGACTGGGCAGAAATGACTTAGCCCGATACCTGCCGTACTTAGCACACGTCCACAAAACTGGGCCGGCCTTGAACCTGCGCAAGGACCCAGATTGAGCCCATTCCACAAGTAGAGCCCAATCTAAACATTAAAAAAATAAAATTAAAAATTATTTAAAATGTAGCCTTGTTTTGACGATTGATAATGTAAAACATAGACTTAGTTGGTATTACATTATATTAAAACCTAAGTATTTAAGGAAATTATTTTTCTTAGGTTCATATCATATAAAAACGAGTTTTTTTAAGTCTTCATAATATTGTTTTTTTATTTTAGGATTTTGAGTTTTCCAAGTTTTGGTCAAATAAATAGCTCACCTTGGTTAATTCGATGATCAAAAGATATTGTTCTTGGTCATAGAATAATTTTTTCTCGTTTTGGTTGATGAAATAATTTATCTTAATCAACTAAATGTAAACTCTGGGTAATCAAAGACATCAATCTTAGGCACAACTATTTTTCCTTCAAATCTAGTAGTTGATTAAACATAGATAATCACTTACCTAGTTTAATAAAGACCAACCTTTGGTAACCAAAGGCATGGTGCACGAGCATAGAATGGTTTTCTTTCTCGTGGTCAACCAAATAAAATTTGAATATGGTAACTGTCAAGACTTTTATGTCGGCTAGAGTGGGCGAATAGTTAATC
>JBBPFP010000084.1:3344077-3358541 GCA_037974795.1 Kaempferia galanga
TGATATAATCAAGAAAAACTATCCCCTGTGGAGCTGTTTTTCCCAAAATAATTCTACGAGAAAGTTGTTCTTTAAAGAACAACTCTATAGCAGAAAACATCTCCATTGCGGAGCTATTTTTCCAAAAACAGCTTCGCGAGGGAGTTGTTCTTCAAAGAACAGCTCCGCGCAACGCTGTTTTTTTAAAACAATGTCACACTGTATGTAAGAGAGAGACTGCATGCAGTAATTAGAAGAGAGAGGGTTTAAAAAATTTGAGTGACATGAAAAAAAAAACGGCACCCTACTTAACATATGTAGAAGTGATAACCACCCGATGGGGAAGTGTTGGGATAATGTGCATCGTTGAGAATTTCATGGGAAAAGACCACATTTTATATTGTTTCAACCAGAGAGAATAATAATAATAATAATAGATTTATTTTATATATTTACTATAATAATAATAATAATAATAATAATAATTTACTAGTGATGATTGAGATATTTAATTAAGATCTAAAAAGAGAGGGTTAAACCCAAGCCAACGCAAACCCCACAAGATTGCCCTTGTCAATATAACCGACAAACACGCTTTTATTGGTTGTGTTCCTCCTTATCAATTTATACAATTTTTTTTTGCCAACCATTTTTCCCCACCGCTGTCTCTTCTCTTCTCTTTGTTTTCTGCCGTCTCCTTCTGCGATCCACTCCTTGGAATCATCCTCCTCTGTCTCGTCTTCTAGCCGCCAGCTCTCAGCCACTGCCGCCAGATCGTCACCGGGTCCGACCTTGAAATACCCGACTCCCCCTCCCGATTTACCGCCGCCTCCGCGCTCGGATCTGTCGGCAGGGCCCGTCCGCTTGTCGATGAGCTGAGCTGCCGACGTGGCCGATCTCCCATACTCGTCGAGGTGAATGCGGGGATAGTGTGGGAACGGCGGGCTAGCAGCTAGGGTTCTTATCTGGGTTCGGGATGGCGCCCGCTACCGCGGCGTCGGACCAGAATTGGGTCGAGTCGTACACCGGCATGTCCTCTGATAACATCAAGGGTTTGGTCCTCGCTTTGTCCTCCAGCTTCTTCATCGGCGCCAGTTTTATCATCAAGAAGAAGGGGCTCAAGAAGGCTGGCGCTTCCGGAGTTAGAGCAGGTGAAAAAGTTTCTTCTTTTTGATTTTTGTCGATTTTTTTTTTTTAATTTCTTGTCTTTGGTTCTCGAGTTGTTAGTCTACTAATTTCCACAAGTATTGGTTAACCAGTAGTGTAGTTTGAAGTTTGGCTATTTTCTATTCCCTTTGTCTTTGTTTCTGTACTAATGAAAATCAATGTTTAACTGGGCATGATGTGACCTGATCGTCAGTACGAAGCTAGATCTGATCAGTAGTAAATCTTCACGAGTGATTAATCTTGTGGATATTGGGTAGTATAGTTTTCTTCATTTCTCAGTTAAATAGAAGTTTTTATGGCTCTTAAACTCGATTTCAAGTTTCAGTGCTGTAGTCAAGAAATCATCTTAATTGTGTTCGAAGCATGGATGGTAGAATAAGATTTATGTAATTGACCCCAATTGATTGGGGCACACATCTCATCGTTGCTGTTCTCGTTCTTGTAGGAGGATGGCAGGATAAGATTCATGTAGTCAACCCCAATTGATTGGGGCACACAGCTCATCGTTGCTGTTCTAGTTATTGTAGGAGGATGGCAGGATAAGGTTCATGTAGTCAACCCCAATTGGTGGGGACACACAGCTCATCATTGTAGTTTTATTTATTTAGAAGAATTTTAGGCATACCTAACAGATGCAACTATTTAGTCTTTGATTATAGAGACTCTCAAATTTTTTCAGTATTTGTAGCTTAAATTCATGAGAACAATTAACCGTCTACTGAATTATTCATGATCCTAAAGAGGTTATCCAAGTGTGGGCCTTAATTGTTACAAGTAGTATGTAGTTAAAAATGCTTTCATATTTGAAACAATGTTTGCCTCACTTCAGCGCTCTCCCCCCACCACACACACACACACACACACACACACACACACAAAGAACGAAAGAGTACTCTAATATTTGTCACATCTATGTTTTTTTACTTATGTAGAGCAATGTTTAATGTAAAAGGAAATTGAAGAATATCTTCGATAAAAGAAGTTTTAGATTGCTTAAAGTATATTGGAGATTTGAAACTAACATTCTGAGATTATTTACCTGGATGGAAGTTGATGGAGCTTCTGTTACTATTATTGTATCATGCTGAATGAAAAGATGATAAACTAGAAAATAAATATTACTCGATAGTTACTTGTCATTTCCTATCTAGACGGGGACGTATTTCACTCAAAGCTATGAGAAATGTGTACTCTTTTCTCCCTTAATTTGAACAATACTGATAAAAAATACTGGAACTTGGGTTGTATTAGTCTTCTGATTGTTGCCTTGTCAACAATGCCTTTAGCATTCATAATGTTTCTGAATGCTATACTCTTTTCCTAATCTTACTCAAAATAACTTGTTGCAGCACTCCCTCCTGTTGATCTTTTTTTTGTTCCATCATTTAAAATTTCTTTATTCTTTCTTAATTGCACCTAATGTTTTTTTAACTGAACTACAGGAGTAGGTGGATATTCTTACTTGTATGAGCCACTTTGGTGGGTAGGCATGATAGCAAGTGAGTACTGAACTTTTTGTACTTTAAAATTTGAAATCTATTCAGGTCTTACAGTTTGTTGGTTTTTCTGTACTTAATTTATTGCATTTGAGTTTTTTATATGGATAGAAGTTTTTTTTTGTTTCTATTTTATATCTCAAATATTATGGTGCCCATTATAATTTAGTAAAGCCTTTTATTGCATGAATATGATTGTTCTGGTTCGAAGGTGTTCTTGTTTTCATTCTTAACTCATCTTGTTTAGCAAGGTACCAGACTGGTACTTCTTTTATAAAGTAATATTTGCTGATGTATTGCAGTTATTTATATTTTACAAGTTCTAATCAATTTTAATTGGCATTAACCAGTAATTTGTGCATTGAGCTCCCTTTACGACCTTAGCTAGTTCTGTCTACTTTAATAGGTATCTAAATCTCACACATGTCCCACAAGGATAGTCATTTCTCTTTGAACTGATTGGCAAGAATTTTTTTCCCCCTGAGATGGGGCTGGAATTTTAATTGCTAACATTCACTGTGCCTTTATGGAATTTTATGATTCAGTATGATATTGTAAATCAAATAAACTTATGCATTAATCATTTGAATTTATTTTCTTCTACGTGGAGTGGAATGAGAACTAAAATTTCCTTTTGTAATAATAGTGGTCGTAGGGGAAGTTGCTAATTTTGCAGCATATGCATTTGCTCCAGCCATTTTGGTGACTCCTCTAGGTGCTCTGAGCATAATCATCAGGCATGACCTTAATCACCAGATGTATTCTATTTTTTTTGTATTTGCACAGTACAATAGTTATTAACAAATTTGTAATTACAGTGCTGTACTTGCACATATCATTTTACGGGAAAGATTGCATATATTTGGCATTCTTGGCTGTGCTCTTTGTGTTGTGGGATCAACAACAATTGTGCTCCATGCTCCCCAAGAGCAGGAAATTGAATCAGTTGCAGAAGTATGGAATCTGGCAACTGAGCCAGGTGTCTACTTTTCTCTCTCTATTTTTTACTTATGTCAAACAAATGAGGCATGCCATGTGTATTTAATTGTTGCAATCTCATATTACATGTGAACTGCAGTATATAATTATTATTGAGAATGATCCTTAGAAAAGAAATGCTAACCCAGTGTTTATGTTTCTACAGCTTTTTTGTCATATGCAATAACTGTGCTTGTAGCAGCCTTGATTCTTGTATTTCATTTTGTCCCTCAATATGGGCAAACACATATAATGGTGTACATTGGTGTTTGCTCCCTTGTAGGGTCTCTCTCGGTATGAGACATATCTTTTGTTATTTTGGTTGACACCTTAGAGTAGTCTACAAAAGAGAACCTATATTGTATTCTCTCTGTGTTGACAGGTTATGGGTGTAAAAGCTCTTGGAATTGCTCTAAAGTTAACATTTTCTGGAATGAATCAATTGATTTATCCCCAAACTTGGCTATTTGCAATGATAGTAGTTTCTTGTGTCATTACCCAGATTAGCTATCTGAACAAGGTTTGTGAGTTCTCATCCCTCTCGTTTGCGTATATCATTATTATTGATTTAATTTCATCATGCTAGAAATATATGTTTTGTTATGTCTGTATTCTGTCATAGTTGTTATCAATGTGTTTGTTCTAACTATTTGGTATTCGTGTTTAGTAGGCAAGAGAAATTTCTGATTTTATTTTTGGCTATAATTTTCTAATATGAAGTTGGTATGCAAAAATGATTCTGTAGTTCTGTACATTTTCATGTGGACTTTACATAATTCAAGAGACATAATTTAAGCACAAAATGATCTATTTTGACATACTTCTTGTTTAGTATGCATTGAGTCCGGGTGTCTAGTTGGTTAGAGGATGACAACTTTGCTACAATGGGGGCAACGGGTCAATTTCTGGCGGGCGTATGTCCTCGGGGGAAAAAAATCCTCTGACCCTCTAGCCATTTGGCGGTTGGCTATAAGTTAACTCCATGATTTACCTCCCTTTATATAATCTCGGGATGGGCTATGAGGGGCGCCTAGGGTTAGCGTAATCACCTTTTGCTACAATTGTTTAGTATGCATTGTCCTAGTATATAATTTGAATCATAGTTTGTGTAATGGTATTGAAAATTCTAAAAATTCATATATTGGTAGGTGGCATGTACTTGGAATCAGCAAATTATTAAAAAAATTAGAAAATAAAAATGGAAAGAACAAAATATTTTAATTAATTTCTTTCTTATGAGCTCAATTTTATTTACTATAATTCATTTTAATTAATAATATTAGATTTAAAATCCGATTTAAATTAATCTAATTGTAATTAGATTAATTAAATAAAGATTTGAATAATTTAATCAAATTAATCTATGATTTAAAATCTGATTAATTAAATTTAAATTAAAATATGTTTTATTAATATAATTTTGATTAAATCAATTTTACTTCTGGTTACTTTATTTTACTTAATTTCATTATTTTTTTTGTTAGCTATATTAGATTGGAAATCCAATTTAAATTTCTTTAATTGTAATTAGATTAATTAAGGTAAAATCTGATGCAGTTTAATCAGTATATAAGTTACAATTATCAAATTAATTTAAGTTTGATTTAATTTAATTTAAATCTAAAATCTGATTTAATCCATGATTTAATCAATTTAAAGTAAAATATGTTTAACCAAATTAAATTGGTTTATTTAAAAATAAATTAAATTACACAACTAAATTAATTAAAATATATGGATTCTACTTTATGTAATTAAATTTAATTACTTTAATTTATAAATCTATTGATTAAATTATGTTAATTACTAATATAAACCCTTAACTAATAATAAAATTTGATCAATCATTTAATTATTATCAATTAAATTTATAATCATTAGTTTTGATTAATAAACTTACCTACCTCTCAGAATCCTGAGCTATCCCCTTCCCCTTCTGTTCGAGATTTCTTTTGAACACCTCTTAGTTCCTAAATCAAGACTAAGAGTCTAGGCGCTCCTCAATGACTACAAACTATCTCATAGAAGTAAATTTCAGCCTCTTTGCTTCTTCTCGGGCATGGCCACGCATCTCCACACATTTGTTGCATTCTGCTTGCAATGTACCCTCGATGCTAATCCTCCTCACAAATGTGAAGTCTATCTGAACATTTCTTGCCCTCAAAATCAGATTTTTTTCTCATCTAGATTTATTTTCTGCCTTTTCTTCCACCAGAAAGCAGAACACTCATCCTCACCTATTGATGTTTGACGCGATTGGCCAAATTAAGTAATTTTGCTCAATTCAGCGAATTTCTTCTAACTTTCAACTTTCAATGTATTTTGACCACTCCAGCAAGAAATTTGATGAATTTACATGTTGATTACTCAACATTTCTCAGCACAGTGTCTGAGAAATTGCTTAGAATCAGATTGGCTAATGCTGATTCTGATCAAACTCAGCCAATCTGGGATTTAGCTGAGTTTCCCAACCTTAATTTGAATAATTCGTTATTTAGTCACTCTTTTTAGGGATGTATTTCTGTAGTCATTATGTGGATATGTTATAGTGTTTGCTCACTTTTGTTTGCTAATAAGATGGCCATTTGGTGATTGAGTGGTTTAAGATTAGTTGAATTGATTATGCAAGTCTCAAATAGTTAAGCAGTTGACATTGACGAGGACAACTGATATAAGTAGGAATTCATGGAGCTACAATGCTATAACTAGGAGTTTCGGGATTCCATGTTTTCAGCTGAATCAGTTTTGCAATCACCTATCCCAAAAACTTTATTTTCACATTAGCTTGCTTGAAAATAAATTTTTGTAGTTATTTCTGTTACTGTACATTTTTTCCTGAGCCTTGTTCAGCTCGAGTATTCATCCAAGTTTTGTATGGTGTAATTCTTTGAGTACCATTGTTCTAGAGTCTAGTCTAAGCTTTGAGGCTGTTCGTTTAGACAATCTGATGTTGCAAATGAGTATAGAGTATAGAGAACTTGACAACTATTAACCTAATAAAGCTAGCTGTACATCTGATATATTTATATAACCCATTGGAAGAGAGAACTATTCCATTATAAATCTTATATAATCCACCTGTCCCTCTCTCTCTCACTACCATATTCTTAGGTTCTCTTTTTTTTTCATATGCTAAATTTAACCTTGCTAACTCATTTTGCCTACCAAACAACTTTCTTGAAACCAAATGAAAAGGAAAATTATGGACAGCTTGACTAAGTGACTAACATTGTTATTTAGACAATGGACTAAAGTCTGACCTAAATATTCCCTGCTAATTTACTTGCCATGACATTTATACCATAGTCTCATCTAAAGTCACTGACTTGGTTCTCTAGAATTTGAATTCTTTGTCTCGAATGCCATCTCATAATTAACTCATAGTTGTATAATTGTCATATTATCAAATAAGCATCTTTTTAATGTTTTGGATTTTTTTTATATTAAATGATCTTCTATTCAATTCATTTAAATATAGATGAGGATATAGTAGGGGATCGAGCCCAATGATGTACAAGTATTCATATAGTCAACTTCACTTAGTGAAATAAAGGCTTGGTTCTTATTGTTGGTGTTGTTGAATGATATTCTATTCCTTTCTCAGCTTTTCTTTAATAGTTATTCTTCACTATGCATCTTGAGAGAAGGAAACTGTTTCTACATAGATAGTTGTAACTGAATGTTGAAATTTAAGCTGATGTAGCAGTTTATTAGCATGATGATGGCAAGTATTAAAAAGGAAAATGCTATTTATTTTATGATTAAATGTGGATGATTATCATGCCAAGTTTGCATGGATTTATGACTGTAAATTACTAATATTTTTGTGCTTTGTTTTTATTATGTCCAGGCTCTTGATACATTTAACACAGCAGTTGTATCTCCCATATACTATGTGATGTTTACATCATTAACCATTTTGGCCAGTGTGATTATGTTCAAGGTAACTGCCTCTACGTTGTATATCTTGTCCTGAATTTTCTTCTCAAGATCTTTATCATTAAATCTAGCTGTTGCCTTGCTCATAAGCTGTGATATGTACACTTTTAACTATTTGGTCTAGCATCATAATGGCCATGCTACAATACTCCTAGCAGAACTAATAAACACAAATAGCAAAAGAATAAAAAATTGTTAAGTAGAGAATATATCGTGGTTCAAAGGATTGACTTACACTACATGGAAAATGGAAATCCTTTACAATGAAAAAGGACTCCTAGGAGGTGGAGAAATCTTGTATAGATACTTTCTCTTTTACAAATAATAAGAATTAAAGCACTGGAAATGTAAAAATGAAAATGAACCTTTCAAGACCTAACACTCTTTCCTTGTTGTTGAATGCACCTCGGATCATGAAGATATAACTAAAAGATGAACAATTGGAGCATATAAGTATATTGCTTCAAGGTGTCTAGCTCCACTAATTGTATCGATTCAAATCTTCTTTAGTCAACATCAATGTTGATCTCAGAAACTTATCCACCGATGACTAATGTACTCATCCAAATTTGCATCATTCTACTTGAATTTGCTTGATTCGATTCAAACAAATAAATTCATCACCTTTTCCTACAATGACGGTCTTTAGTATCTCAACACATTTAGTCGATTCAAATTCTTAGAAGTCCACTTATCTTGATAACGTTGTGATTTTTTTGTTTGATGATGTGTCTTCAATTGACTTGATACCTTTCTACTTGACTCACCAGAATAAGTTCGTGATTATTTCATTGTTGACATGTCTTCAGTTGATTTTATCTATTTTGGTTGACTCAAATCTTGTTGTTATGAACCTTATCTTGTGAAGAATAGTTCGAGTCAATTCAAAACCTTTTTGGTTGACTCAACTCATCCCAATCAACTAACCAACCAACTTAGAATCATAAGTCATACAGTCGACTCAAGCTAAAATGTTTTTTTATTGCAAGTAGAACGACTGCAGTTAACTTTGAGTTAACTAAATTGTTAATGTGACTAAAACAACCCTTTAGTTGATAGAATTTGCTTGGGAATTTTGACTTGATTTGAGATAAATTTTTGCTAGTGGACTTTGACCTAGGACACTTGTTCCTTGGTCGAACACACGCCTAAAAAAATAAAATCTATCAAAAAAAAAAAATCTAAAATTACAATCACTCGAAATCTCTCTCACATGCCTTCAACTTTTGATATTGATGATGCTTCTTGTTCTCAAGTCCTTGAGAAACCTCTAGTCCTGCAGAGTGTCCAAGCTTCCTTCAAGTCCTTCTCAATCTCGGTCTTTGAGCCATCAAACCAAGTGCATCTACCTCAACACATCTCTAACCATGAGCTATATTCTTCACAATCATTCTTCCTTGAGATTTTACCTTCGGATCTAATTCAGCTTGCTAGAAGGCCTCGCCTTTATGTCTACTTCAACTTCTTAGGAGTCCTTGCCTCTAGGTCTTCTTAATCTGCTTTGAAGCCTCACCATAAGGTCTTCCTCGACAACACTTGCTCGCTCTTGGTCAACCTTGACATTTGAGCTTTGCCAACATTTGTTAGATTTTTCAGTCTGCCAGGTACTTTTTGAACTTTCCCATTAGCTAAGCTTCTCTTGAACTTTTTTCTCTACCAAGTATCTTGTCCATTTTGACCTACTTGCACTCCATTTTCTAATTACCTAGTCAATTTTGATCCATTTAGACTTGTTCATTTGTCAAATATCTCAGCTTGATCTACTTGGATCTTTTCACCCCACAAAGTTCCTTGTTAAGCTTGTATACCTCCACATTGCACGCTTGACAAACACGTTAGAGCAACATAAACTAAACCAAACTTAAACCGATTTTCAACCATATTAAAACAAATTTGGTTGGATTTGACTACTTGGGGCATGATTGCACCAATAATTATTGTCTTTGATTAGAGAATTACTCATTGCCTGGTTATCCAAAAGATAGCTAAGGATTTTATAATGTATATGTGGTGCATTAAGATGGGTATATTTGCAGATGAATTGTTCAAAAAGATATGTTTCCTTGGGTGTATGTCGTGTAGACACTATTATGTTAATTGATCAATAGCATATTGGTTTAAGTTCAAAGGTTAAATTACAAAGTTTTAGAAAAAAGCTTAATATTGAAGGTGAATTATAGTTATAGTTTCAAAAATAACAAAAAAAAAAAAAATAAAAAATCCATGGAACAAATATAGGTTTATATATCTTGGATCTGTTTTTCAAGGATTGAAGCAGATGTCAGTAATATAATAAAGAATGAGTTGTCAAATGTAAAGGAGCTGTTGAAATTTTATTTGATCGCAGAGATTCAATTAGCTTTAAAGGAAAGTTTATCTCACCATGCTCTGGGCTTAAAGTTGTATTCACATATAAAAAGTTAAGTGGCAATAATAAAAATGCAAAAATAGATGTGTTGAGTTACTAGAAAGAGTTGGAAGAAAAAAATGATATTCTAGAGTAATTAGGTATACATCTAATACATAATAAATTGAGAGAAAACAGATAGACATGAACATATTCAGAGATATTTAAATGGTTTATAGGTTGAAAATACAACTTTAAGAAGCCTAACCTATCTGGCGACGATTATTTGTGGATAATTATCCTCAATTCTTGAACCTGAGATGGTTGTGTGTGTGTGTGTTTTCTGTCTCTCTCTCTATATAATGGTGGGTCTCTTATAGTTCATTGTGTGCACAGTAGATTACTGTAAGTGCTTACATCAGTTACACTATAGGGAGAAGTCATTTGGATGGTTAACCTGTAAAAGTTTGGCACTATAGTAGTTGGTTCAGATGCATAAGTCCTGAACTAGAAGCACACTTCGTTTAGTTTCCTGTATTGCAAAATACCATAAGACTCTTCTAAACTTTCTGTAAGGTGCCAAGGGAAACGGTGGATTGGATCAATGATGAGTGGAACAGCTATAAATTTTGATTGGATACAGGTGTACTGTGGCACAGTAGACTTAGCTTTAATTAGGACATGTATTTACGTTATATAAAGAAACATTTGCACCAAAATATATAGAATGATGAAAGAGGGAGGCACATCGTCACTGAGGTTTGTCTGACTATTTGTGGTTGTCATTAGGGAAAGGTATAAAATCATTTAAAAATTTTCTTTCTAGCCTCAAACAATATACTGGATAAAATCTCTCTTTATAAGTGTAAATGGTAAGAGATGATTTGGGTTTATGCGTTCAACTATCAATTTTCTGACAGGACTGGGACCGGCAACATCCCACACAGATTGCCACAGAGATGTGTGGTTTCGTCACGATTCTTTCTGGGACATTTCTTCTTCACAAAACCAAGGACATGGCAGATGGTTCGTCCATCTCTGACTGAAATGTGCATGGAGTCGATGGTTTTCTATGTTCCTCATGTTAACTAGCCGTTCACCTTCTCTGGCAGGTTATACTGGACGCCTACCAAAATATGCTGATGAAGATGGCTATCCCCCCGAAGGCACTCCTCTCAGGTCTACAGACTCGTTTCGGTTACCATGAGATCTTGTAACCCCCCTCCTCTCTAAACAAAAAGTTCCCCTGCTCCATAATCAATTATTACCAAGAGAATGCTGCATTCTTTCAATACAGAGCACTGTAGAGTTTTTTAGGCTATTAAAATATAGGCTCAGTTTGAACACCGCATAGATGGGGCAGACAATTCGTAAATACACTTGCGGAATCAAATCTTGTTATATATGTAATTTTAATTTCAAGAGAATTAGTTGTGGGAATGCTGAAATATTGGAGTTTCAATAGGATAATTTGGGTCGTTGCTGGTCCAATTCATTACATATTACCACTATTGCTATGTACATTGTTGTCTTTGCCACCAATTGTTGTCTTTAACAGTAAAGTCACAATGAGATCGGATTTTCTGCCCTACAAAATGTCTCATTAGTATTTTTAATGTCTTAGATCTCATGCTTAGCTTAACCAAAGAGATTACAGAGAAACCTGTGATGTCTACCGGCATAAACCGGAAACCTCTATCTGCATGCAGTATGCAGTGGGAATTGAACATGAGATCTTTAGTCTCAAGGCCTCCACCTTATTGGCAAAGCTATGTACATTGTTAAATCTGGTCTAGACAGGTATAATTTAAACTCAACAATTTGAGTTGGCCAGACAGTGGATCCAAGTTCACGGTCAGTAGATTCATCAAATTGTTCATAGAGAAGTCAAGACTCACCCTTTATTAACAGAGCACACTGATCCACTCTAATTTACAAATGGATGAAGGAAAACTGCTAGATGCACAGCAAGTCATGAGTGAGAAGAAAGTCACCAGATTGAAGAATCGTGTTGAGGGATGTCTCAACCATATTTCACACATCTTAAGCCAACTATACAAATTCAAAGATCCTAAATTAGGTTTTCTTATTATTTAGGTGCACCCTTCCATATTCATTTATTGAGAAGAGCTATTGTAATTGCAAATAAATTTTTTCCGCTGGAAAATGACACTGAACTAGAATAAATGAAATTAAGGAGATATAGGCTATCTAATTCTTCGAACTAATTAATCCGAGATGATCAATTTAATCTCATAGAAATTTTTCATCAGTCATTAGGATAAATTAAAAAATACTCATAGTAGCCTATTCACGCGATCTGCCTTTTAGGCCCAATATCCATTGGAGAAAAAAAACCCTCCTATAATTTGTCACAGCTAATTCTCAATCTCAAGATTTTTAGTGGTCTAATTACTGCGTCATAACCTGGGTCTAGAATAAATGATATTAAAGTACCAACCAAATGAAACTTTAATCTCCTGAAATTGTCAAGATTAAATCTTACTTTTGAGGGTTTATATAAACTATATTTACGTTCATGGGATGATTTAGTATGAATCTGATTTGTCAAAAAAATGTGCTCTCAAGTGGCCAATTTCAACCAAGCAATTTTATGTGTTTGACAAAATGGCCCACATTAAGTTTGACTAGTATTTCTAATAATAATACATAAAGTAGCTAACAGAATTCGGTAACTCAATGTAGCTGAGTTGGTTTGTTGGAGGACTTGACAGGGCCTAATTAGTTGGGTTAAGTTCGATGCCTCAATCACCTAGTATGAGGTGGAATTGAAAGAACAGGACAAAGATGACATGGAGCAAACTCGTGAAGCTTGTTGTATTCGAGGGGCTAGAAGTTTGATGTGAGATGAACTCTAGGGTAGAATAGAATGAGATGAACTCAAAGGAGAGAAAAATGATGACATGAAGCAAGCTTGCGAGCTTGATGTTAGTATCTTGAATGTTTGGGGGAGAGATAGTACCCAAGTGACGTGGGCCATAATTTTAATATTTGATCAATTGCTATTGTGTTTGATAAGTGTGTTTAAATGCGCAAGAATTTAGGAGAATACACAAGACTATTAGATGACTCAAGATTGGATGGAATATGATGAGGGTAAGAGACACCTGAGGCACCAGAACGACGAGGAGTATCAGAGACAACCAAACTTGGAGCAAAAGATGCAAGTAAGCGAGAATGATGACATGGAAAGGAAGTTGATGGGCTTGGTATATTCAAGGGAAGAGAAGTTTGGAGGAAGAGTACACCAATGGAGAGAGAAGAGTGTATAAAAAGTGAGTAGAGAGCTCGATGTATCTGAGGGACAAGAATCTTGGATGAAGACTATTTAAGGTAAGTTATGGTGAGCTAAGTTAAGTGAAACTGTAATCGGGACAAAGGGTGGATTAACATAGGCGGGCTCAGTTGTAGTCAACTTTAGTCAAAAGTTTTGGGTCACTGGAATAAGCTTTCGATTGACTATAACTTTCAGTAGGCTGAAAGCATATCTGATTGATTGATGCATAGTAAACTCCTCTTATTTGTTTGAATAAGTTATTCGCAGAGATCAAACAACCAACAAGGGTGTATGATTAATTGAAAAGCCACTTGGAACGTGATCTAGCTTGGAAATCTAATTTGATCATGAATTAGGCAACCGAAAAGGGATTCAGTCGATCGGAGAGTTGCCATGCCAGCAGAAGCAATAGAGATAGAGATGACTTGTTCATGGATGAGGTCAAGAAGCTAAGTCAGTAGTTTCTGATTGACCAGATAAGGTATTTTGGTCGACCAAACGTACCACATCAACACAATAATGAGCTTGAGATGGAGGCTAGAAAATGAGGACAAGAGCATTGAGATCAAACACAACACACACACAAGCTTTGAATTATTCTCTCTTCGATTACTTTATTCTCTTAATCTCTTGTAATATTCTATTGTATAAGAAGTTTCTCCATCTTTTTTTTTATCGAAGAGGAGAAAAATAGTGGACAATAATTTATGCATATGCTTTGGATGTGGCTGTTAGTGCAATCGATCTCCATGATTTTAATGTTTATTTAACAATATATTTATTGGGAAAAGTCTGATCAAGTCAAGGTTGACCTAATGACTAGTAAAAGGAAATGAGTTGGAGATAAGTCCAAGCATGTCAAGGTTGATCAGATGCTTGGAAGTCAAGTGAGAAGTCTTGATAAGTCAAGGTTGACCTAGGCAAGTGAGAAGTACTAACTGGTCAAGGTTGACCTAGACAAATGAGAAGTCTTGTCAAGTTAAGGCTGACCTAGGCAAGTAAGAAGTACTAACTGGTCAAGGCTGACCTAAGCAAGTGAGAAGTCTAGTTAGGTCAAGGTTGACCAAATAACTGGCAAAGAGAAAAACCCCAAGCAAATTAAGGATGATCAGAAGCTTGACAAAGAAAAAACCTAAGAGAGTAAATCCGACGTAATGAGAAGTCTTAGAGAAGTGAACTACAAGAAAGTGTGACTGAGTATATTGTGTTGGGACCTAATCTACCGGCTAGAGGGGGTGAATAGCCGGTCACCCCAATTCG
>JBBPFP010000084.1:3379063-3392582 GCA_037974795.1 Kaempferia galanga
ATCATTCATTAAATCTTAAATTTTAATTTTTTAGATTTTATTATTTATTTATTTATTTATTATTATTATTATTATTATTATTATTATTATTATTATTATTATTATTATTCACATTTATCTCCCCCACGAACCAACTACACAAGTCAAGTCTCCACGACGTCCAACTCTTTCCAGACCAGCCGACCAGGTGATCCAACGGTTTGACTGAACCTATCAAAATTGACCCGTCATCCAATTTTAAGATCCCTGAATTTTATTTTAAAAAATTAAAGATAAAATACAAAAATTGCCCTGTACTTTATGACCATCTTTGGCGTTCGACTGCCAGCCGACACGTCGACCGGACCAAATCTCGGAGACCGGACCGGGTTTGGTCCGCCAACGCGGGTCGATCCGCCGGTCGCAGTCGGAGGAGAGAAATTAATTAAGAGGCTATTCCTGATTAATCAACTGGTTACGCGTGATTGATAGCTCGACAATGATATTCTATCTACAAAATTGTATATTTAGATTTGATGATAGATTTTGATTTGATTATTAAATAGATTAAGTTTGAATTAGAGTCCAATTTAGCCATGCGACATGACTCGTGTCCAATGCCCATGGTGACAGGACTTACGCGGACTGTAACTAATTTAGAAACCATTAAAGGACGGAAAAGGACAACACTTAATTAATTCATTCATTCAAAGTGGATAAGTCATTAATTTTTTAAAGTATTATTAATCCATTTAATTAGAAGCCATAAACGGGTGCCGTTGCTTCGGTTCTCCTGGTCAAGATTATGATGATGATGTGTCATAGCGTAGCGGTTGGCGCACGTGCATGCACGCATTCTTAAATGGGATTCACGTGCCGTGGCATGCATCTTCAAACCGGAACGCGCCGAGTAACATGATCGTTCAAATCCATGACTATTATTTTTCTTAGATTATAACGATTATTATAATAATAGTTCATCATTTATATCCTGACCAAAAGGACATGATATATAACAAATGAGATCCTTAGATCGTATAATTTTTTAAAAAAAAATAAACAAAATAAATTTTATAGTATTTTATATCGATACACAATGTATGCTCAGAGAGCAGCGGCAACTGGACACCAAATCTATCTACTAAGTTGGTTCTCTGAACACAGTTTCATCAGCTGGTTGAGAGTTGGACAACAAGTGACACACCAATTCAAATCTAATTTCACAGGAATTAACTGTAATCGACATCGAGCTTCATTGGATTGGATTACAAGGATGGCTGGTTGCCAAAGTCGATCAATCTCGATGCAGTTTGGATCACTTGTGCCTCAGGATCGATTGCAGCAGTATCTCGTGAGATGCAGGGTTTCGTGATGCTTGTACTCTTAGAAGTTGGATGGACTCTATTATCTGTGGCAAACAACAGAAGTACAAGAAGATTCCGCATCAATCAACCACATTCCGAACCTTTCAAGCTCGGCTTGCACCGAAGCCATTGTCATTTGTCGATCCCAAAAGATGATATTCCCTTTGCTTTCAGTAGGTTTCGGAGTAGCATCCCCTAATTTCAAACCAATGTTTCGGTGATCAAATCTATCCTCCTCACCTAATGTCATCGCAACGAGATGCATGAAGCTTTTGTCTCCCATCGGCTGAGAAGCGTTTGCCAACAGAAACTTGCTCGCCGTTGTCACCTTGTGAATGTACTCGCCGTTCCAAATCTTTAAAGAGGATGGGCGGCTCTTCACAAACAGAAACTCAACATCTTTCGCAACAGCAAGATTATAGGAAGAATTTGGCAACTCAGGTAATGAAGGACCATTTGGAATCATATTACCATCGAGCAACCATGTATCGTAGCCTAATTCGAGGCACTTCTGGATGATAGAGGCTTTAACCCAAGTCTCTTTCACAAAGTCTGCCTCTTGTTGGAGGTCTATCGATTTGTCGCGTCCAAAACTTGAAATCAACTTGTTTGAATCAATGACATGATATCCTCTCCTGGCAAGGTCAAGCAAGAGCTCTGTATCTCCACCGACAAAAACCACATTCAGCAAACCATCTTTTTCAAGATTGCAAATAAGGTTTCTAGCAGTCTTCTCAGTCGTCTGGTACAAGCTTATCACGACTAATTTGTTCTGTTTCATAGAGTGAACTATAGATCTGAGCTCATCAAAGCTACCTGCGACTCTACCAGGAAAAGTTTCCGCGAAACAGAAGTCGTACCATTTTAAGTTCCTCAGCGGTGGCAGCTCTAGTAGGTTGAAACCGAGAGGTTCATCCTCAAACAAACTTGAATCAGGACCAATCGTCTTTCCATAATTTACGCCTGCATCTCTATGAGAGATACTGAGAGCTCTTTCTCGATTGAAGTTTGTGTATATATTGTAGTACCCACGGGAATGAATGAATTTGATGAACCAAGGAGTCCAAATTCGCTCACCGAACCTTTTGTACCATCCCGTAGTCACCTGATAAACATGGGCACAATTTACTGATAGATCAGGATTTTAATGAGGCAATAAGGTTTCTTTTATCTGGAAAATCAACTATATTCAAACAACTCGAAAATGAAGAGAGAAAAAAACTATCTTGGTGCCTGAAATAAGCAAGATTACCATGCCTTGTAGAAATGGCTTGAATCCTTTGGTTTTGTTTTCATCGTACCATAGACGGAATTCCTTCCATGGTTTTGGAAAAAGAAGCTGACCCCATGTGCCAACCAATTGGTACAAGAAAATTCGCGTTTCTTTATCCAACTGTAATCTGTTTCCATGTTTGCCTGCAATTCATAGTCAACTAGAATTACAACAAGGTGATTCTTTGATGTCATCATTATCAATTCATCACCGTGAAGACATGTTTATCTCAACTATTTAAGGTCCCTCAATCGAGCTCTTGCAAGACTATATCAGTAGTGGCACAAGAAGCACTTAGTCTCAAAAATCAGGCATGCATACATTTAGATCATAATGAGAAATTGAATAGAAGCACTTAAATACACCTTGCAACCTCATATATCCCAAAACTTCATGATCTATTCCATGTCTGAACAAGCAATCTAAAAGGAAACTTTCATAAGCAAAGATAGTGAGTGAAGTGGTACAGCTCAAGTCATCTACATTCGAGATGAAAAACAATTCTTACAGGTTGCAGATGTTGTAAATTCACAGAAAGAATGCCAATTCAATTGCTGAATTCATATGCACTAAAATCTTGAGAACACTGATGAGTTTTAAACAATTTAAGGCGAACAGTGTGATCTGAGATACAAGTACTCGAAAAGTACACACACACACAAAAAGGATCTTGGGACGAATAAAAGACAACTGAGTAGCGAAACAGGGAGAAAGGAAAAGCAACAGCATACCAGCAACAAACCTCGGCCGTTGGAGCGATGCGCCGTAGATCGAAGGATCGTAGTTCGCCGGGTCGTAGTAGTACTTCAAGATCAGCCCTTTGAGGAACGTGTAGTACAGCGGCGACAACTCAAGGTCGTCCTCCACCACGAAGGCGAACTCGTCGTCGGAGCTGGGCCACCACGCCTCCAGCCACTGCGCCTGGAGCCCGACGTTGGCCGTCCTGTAGTGGACAATTTTTTCCCCATGTGGCCAGCCGATCCGGTCGACGAGATCCAAGATCCGGCGCGACTCCTCCAGCTGCCTGTCGATCGTCGAGTCGGAGGAGCCATTCGCGACGCGGAAGTGATCGACGAGGACGTGGAGGTGGACGCGGTCGCCGGCGTAGTCTGCGGCCGCGAGGGAGCGTAGGCAGCGGCGGAGGGAATCGATGCGGTCGTAGGTGAGGACCTTGATGATGAAGGTGAAGCGGGAATTAGGGTTTGAGGTAAGAGAAAGGGGAATGGACGATCGGAAGGAGGACGAGGAGGAGCGGTAGGAGAAGAGAAGGAAGAGAGAGGAGAAGGAGACGAGGAACAAGATGGAAAGCAGGGGCTTCCCCTTCGGTTGCATCCTGCGAGAAGATGGCCGGAATCAAGCCGGAGCTCGCTCGGAGGGATCGCCCCTCGGCGGAAAAAGGGCGTATAATAGTAGACACAAATGGGCCTAATCGTCCCAAATCGGCCTATTAATTATGGGCCGACATGTACGCATAAACACACAATTACCGACGTGGAAAACACGTGGCCAAATCGAGCAAGGGCATCGGTTGCTGATGTGGCCCTATCAAGAGACAGATTATCATGAGCCCAATTCCAGAAGGCAAGCTCAATCCAGTCCTCTTCTTCTTCCTCAAAGTTCCTCACCTTGCTTGTGCTTCTCATGGCCGCCTCCACATTCTCCTTCTCTAGCCACTTCAAGTCTCTCTCTCTCTCCTCCTCCAAACCTTGTTCGATCTCCGCCATGAATTTGTGGTTTTCAAGGTAGGGCTTTTTACTCTGTTTTGTGGTTTAGGGTTCTTGATTTAGATCAACATTTCTCTTTTTTTCCCCCTTGTATTTGTTCTATGTGCAATGCTCAATATTCTTTAAGAGAGAAATGCTGATAGAATGGATCATCTGCTGCGTGCTCTTCTTTATGTTCCATGTTTCAGTTAACTTATTTTGTTGGGTTTTCAGTTGGAATTTTAAATCTTATTCGAATACTATTCGTATGTTAGGTTTTAGGGTTTATTTGGGGTGTGGTTGTGTGTTTCTGATAGAAACAAGAGATGACTAAATTGCAGAAGTTGTGAATGTGTTTGATGAATGCATGATTGCTTGCGCCCTAGAAGAAGGCTATATGTTTGTGCATCGCTATCGGAAACCGGGGAGTACTGCTACTCGCATCGGCCTCCAACTCTGCTCTTGGACACTGTCAACTATCCGATCCACATGAATCTCTCCGTTGAGGTTATACGGTAGTCGAAGGATGAAGCGCCCCTCATGTGTTCTGTGAAATGCCCCTGTGGGAGAACAAAGTGGCAATTGGTTTCAGATTCTTATAGGCATTGCTTTGTTTGATGCAGGAACTCAAGCAGCTTGCCGATGAGCTCCGCTTGGATGCCGTCTTCCATGTCTCGAAGACGGGAGGCCATATCTCGGTTCGAGCCTCAGAGTTGTTGAGCTCACAGCTGCTTTGCACTGTGTCTTCAATGCTCCCCAAAAAGATACTTTGGGATGTTGGGCACCAGGTTTTGAAATCCCTATGTCCACTTTCTCACTATAAAGTCGATTGAAATCTCGAGCCTAATTGAATGACATGGTTTTGGCTCCAAAATTGTTTCACAGTCAAACCCACACAAGATACTGACAGGGAGGTGCGACAAGATGCCTACATTGTGACAAACAAATGGGTTATCTGGATTCACAAAACGCTCAGGAAGTGATTATGATAGCTTCGGAACCGGTCATAGCTCCACCAGCATATCAGCAGCGCTTGGTAGGTTGGAACTGTGATTTCCTCTTTCGGTGTACCCTACGCCGCTAACTATTCAATTTGCTAATTGAATCTTTAAACTTGCTCCGCATAGATGATCATTAATATGTTTGATTTCAAGGGATGACTGTCGGCAGGGATCTGAAGGGGCAAGAAGAATCCTGTTGTCATGATGATTAGGGATGGAACCATGATCAGTGGACAAGCATATGTGATGCAGATAGATTATATATGTTTTTAGGTATTATTTCGTAAGTATAATTTATTGTACCCTATATCATTATTACATTATACTTCCACATCGTTTGTTCGAAAATATGCTCTTTACTTGTATTGATTAACAAGACGCAAATTGGAGTGAAAATGCACATCGGAGTAACTCTAAAAGAAGATCAACGACCAAGTCGTGTCCCCCTGGCACAACCGTGTGCCACTCCAACAAAAGCCATGGATAGGCCGTGCTAACAGGGCACGACCGTGCCTCACAATCCAACAAAAGGCACGGTTGTGCCGTGGCTCTGGGCACGACAGTGTCTCTTCAACTCAAAATATCACACGGCTCGATCGTGCCCTTTTTCTAGCAAATAACATTCCACGACTGTGTCTTGTGACACGGCCATATGGCGGAGAAAGCGAGGGGATGTGTACCCCTACCATAGCTCAACACAGAAATTGTCTTCTGATACACCCTTGTTCCTCTTCCAAATGGGGGGTCCAAATCATGTCAAAATGGAGCTAAATTTCTCCTACATGACCAGGGCAAGCTAAAGAACACGACCATGTCAATTTCCCATTTTTCACAGAATGTTACACGACATGTCTAGGCACGATTGTGTCGAATTCCAGACAACACTGCAGAATAAAAGTAAAACGATAATAACTTTTTGCTCAATTGGAGTTACCGATTATTTCAGATACCAAAGTGTAGCTGACTTCAAGATCTACAACTTTGCTTCAGGGTTCAACAGAGAAAACCATGTTGAAGCAGCGCTAAAAGGCACCACGTGCCTTCTAAGTACGGTCGCATTGGTTTCTCTGCCCAACCTGCATACCAAACTTTGAACCATCGTAACTTTTGGCTCGGTTAGGGTCAATCCAAGTATTAGAATGTAGATAATTTCAAGAGCTGCAACTTTGGTTCAGAGTGAATCACAAGAAAATCGAATTTAAGGGGTGAAAATCCTTTTTGGCGGAGCCCTGTAAACCTGGTAGATCTGGACAGTTTGGAGGATGTATAAAAGGGTGAAGAAACTCATTATTTGACTCATCTTGGGTTTGAGACTTTGTCCATCTCCTTGGGAAGGGTTCTCTCCTTCGGGAGAACCCTAGAGCTTTCATCTCCATCCATCTTGACAATCCGTCTACCTCCAAAGCAAGGAAACATCTTTCAAACACCGACAATTTGCTTGATAAGCATTTCTTCTCCTCTCTTAGATTTAGGGTTGTAAGTATGCTCTATTTTGTGTCTTTGGGTTGTTCTTCCTTTTTCATTGAGTAATCTCCTAGTTCTAGGACGTAAGGAGCAATTATGATGTATGAATTATGTATATACTAATTTTCTTATTTTATGATGTGTTCTTTAATTGTTCTATATGTGTTGTGTCTTGTATTTATTTGATGAAATATGTAAGTGGTGAATGCATATGATTGTGAAGGTTTGGTCACTACTTAGAGGAGATGCTTTGGATTGTATGACTGGGGCCTTAGTGACAGAGGGTGGACTTTTCAGAATTATTACTTTAAAATGGGGACTAAATCTCTATAAGAGATTATCTAATTAAAGCTTAGTGGGTTTTCACTAACGTAGTGTTAAGAAGTAACTTATGTAATGTATGACAAAGGGCCCTAGTGACAAGGGCTTCCCTTTAACTGAACTCTCTATGTTACCTCTTACACTTAGTAACACCGAAGTGCAAATAGTGTAAACACTTTAGTGTAATCGTCGTGGGGTCATACCGGTAACTTGATTAGAATCCCTACCAGGGTAGCAAAAGGTGGAATTCGCTATCGTAGCAACCCCACACGGTCGATCCCGGATTAGAATCTTTATAAGAGTGTAAACATGGAGGTAATGTATAGAGTGTGTATATATCTATCATAGATTATGGAACACAGATTTTGACAAATGTACATGGAACTCGATCGGTGAATTGGTAATTAACGGAAGAGTTAATTACTTGGACGCTGTGGCCGGTGCCAACCGTTTTCTTAATTCTTCTCATCGTCCTCCTTGGGAAGCATGAAGGCCACACGCCGCCGGCAACCTCCTCCGCGCTCAGTCGACGCAGAGCTCGAGCTTGGGTTCGAGTTTGCCTTCTTCAAGCACGGCTTCAGCTCGGAGGCTTGCTGCTCCCTGAGGCCGCTAGCACCGCCATCAACAACGTCGAACGATTGGCCGTCCAAGTCGGAGCACTTCACCTCCCCGTCGTTGGGGTAGAGCCGGCGAGCGCTCGGCCGCGGGGATTCAGGGCTTTCGCGGCGTGAGGTGTGGACGAGGCGGTAGAGGGTGTGGCAGGGGACGATGAAGAAGACGTTACCGGGGTTGAGGAGGGACTCAGGGCGGACGACGACCCAGGGGAAGCGGAAGACGTCGGGGCGGGCGACGTAGTGGCGGGGGTTCCTGGCCATCACCTCGCCGGCCGTCAGGGGCTTGCGGTGGATCTCGACGAAGCGGCCGGGGTGGACCAGCTTCAGCACGGCGCTGTCCTCGTTCTCCATACACCGCCGATCAAGGGGAGGAAGGAAGGAAGGAAGGCAGGCAGGCAGGCAGGCTTCATTAATGTAGCAAGAATCAGCTCACCGTAGAGACCGAGGAACACTGGATAAGATTTGTTTGTTGTTTACTAGAAAAAACTTTGGAGACTTCACCAGAGGGAGGGAGAGACTGCAGGCAGAGCTCAGCCTCAGCCTCAGCTCAGTCAGTGTTTTATAAAAGTTAAAAAAACTTTACATCACGAGTAATTAGACTGGAAATTCCGCCTATGAAAGGAAGAGAGACAAATTAAACAGGGCCCAAAAGTTCGTCCGGAAGAAGACAACGTAATATTTAACGAAATCTCTATAATAGAAAGCCACTACCAAAATTTAGTTAAGCTCGAGCTTCTAATGAAGACGGAAAGGAGGACAGCCGCCGCTTTTGGATACGCGGAGGGAGGTGCTTAGTGTACTTCTTGGCGGCCCAGGGCAGGAAGACACCAGTTCCGTTGTGCAGCGGCGAGTTCCCACGGGAGGTGGTCAGGACGACTTCCCCTGGCTGCGCCACCATGACAGCGGCTGGGGCTTGCAGTGGAATCATCATGGCTTGGGGTGGTCCGTACGCAATGACTCCGGGCACGGGCATCGCCGGCCGTGGCGTGGAGCAGTACTCCGTTCGCCACGAGATCATAGCTCGTGAAGCAGCAGTAGGCGAGTACAAACGGTGAGCGGCGGTTTTAACTTTCATGAACGTGATGCTCACCCTCTGGTTTGGCGACGCGCACACGGCGTGCCTCGCCATGTCAGCGCTGTTGCCGCGCATCACTAGGAGTGCCCTGCGGAGATTTATGAAGGACCATTATTATCATAGCTGCGGTCCGTGGTAGTAGAATCAATGCAACAATTGCCTACCCTTGGTTAAGTGTGAGAATTAGCGAACCCTTGTAGTTTCCTTCGTGGTCACTGATGAGCGAGCGGCCAAAAGCCATTGTTGTTTCGGAGAGGAGAAGCGTCAGAATGGGGTTTTCCAGATGGGGAGGCTTGAAGTAGGGTTGAGAATAATCGTCCTGCACGAGGGGAAAAGAAGGGTTACTTTGGTGAAGGAACAAGAAGAAAACTGGCATAAGGAGATATACCTCATCGAAGAAATTGATAATGCAGCTGTTAGGCTTCTTGTTGTCTGGTAGGATGCGCCAGAGGATCAAATGATCAATCACGTTCTGCAATTGAGGGGGAATCGGCTCGATGGTAGTACCTTCATTAATCATTTTTATTTTGTGTGAAGTTTTCAATATATTGATTGAAACAAAATTCTCTTTCTCTGAAATGTCTGCTTACTTTCTCCTTCAGCGGTTGGCTGGAACAGTGGAACACCGAATTGAATGATCTCCCTCTTGTTCCCTTTCATTTGTTTATTGAAGAAGATAAATGTTTCCCCTGAAAACATACATGAGCAAGTGAAGCATTATCTTCACAATCATCACCAATGTATATATATATATATTAATTATATGTAGTGGCTTTACCGGAGAGTTCTCCTCTTCGTCCTGCATGACGAAGTCCATTGATGAACTGGACGAGGTCAGGCAACTCTGAGTCCGTGAAAATGCCCTCGTACATCTTGAGACCTTTCACAACATTAACCTGACAAGTATAATTAAAGAGACACTAGTCATCCATCTTCTAGCGCATCTATCTCTAAACAGAAAGTGAGGAAGAGGCATGTAGAACTCGCCATATGCCCTTTCACGGACTCCTTGGCCACGAAACCTTTCGAGAGCTTGATCGTCTCCACGCGCGCTGAGAAATCTCCATCGTCTGCCGAAGTTGGTTCTTGCGATCCTGGCGCGAGAGAATTTAATAATGGTAATGCTTCAATCAATGACAGATCATAGGAAGATGGAAAATTCAGCTTTGAGGTAGACATGATGTGAGAATGCCGTAGAAATCTAGGAATTGGCAGTTGGCGCAGGGTTGAAGACAATGAATGAGAGAATGTTAGAAAAATTAAGCTGAGACCAAGATTTCGCGTTGGAGTCCTTGAGATGTGGGACGCTGCTCCCTTTCCCATCACAAACTAGAAAAATTGTGCCGTAATAAATGTTATTTGAGAGGCGGAGAAAATGAGACGGGATCCGTCGATCCCACACTGCCGCACTGACTAGGGTCGGGGACCATCGGGCGATCCGCACCGTCCGATCCGCACTGGACGGGTCGCAGCCTTCGCGGCTCTGTCATTTCGATCTCGCCGGCCGGGACTCACTCGTCGGCTGAACGACGTAGGGGATAAGAAAACAGAGGGTAAAGGGGGCCGCCGGATCGGATGGAGATTCGAATTCCGGTGTGGTTCGGACTAGTATTTGGAGAAAAAGAGAAATCTATGGATTTTAAATGCAGAAAGCGTGGAAATAAGAGCTCTTGAAATCTCCGGAAGAAAGAAAGAAAGCGATAAAAGAGGGGAAAAAAGGGCATCTTGTAATTTATTGATACCTCCGGTGGCGTCGCCGTCTTCAACACCATTCTGATGCGAACATTTTCCTCCGGAAGGCGAATCCACCGTCGCCGCGTCCTCCTCGATCCCCGCCACCTCATCGCTTTCCCCCACTGCCTCGTCGGAAGGTTCTTCCTCCGTGAAGGCGGCATTAATGACCTCCGCCTCCGCAGGAGTTTGCTCTGAGTTTCCTCCAGAAGACGCATCCACCGTCGCCGCCGCGTCTTTCTTGATGCTTTTCCCCACCGCCTTGTAGGAAGGTTCTTCCTCAGTGAAGGCGACCTTAATGGCCTCCGGCTCCGCAGGAGTTTGCTCCGAGTTTCCTCCAGAAGACGCATCCACCGTTGCCGCAGCGCCTTCCTCGATCCCCGCGTTCTCAATGCTTTCCTCCACCGCCCCGTCGGAAGCTTGCTCTTCCGGGGAAGGGATTTCGCTCTCCAGGGGAGGGATATCACTCTCCCAAAAATTGATCATCTCCTCCGACTGTGCCGGAGGAAGACGAAGCCTCTCCCTTGCGGCAGCGCGGTTGGCTTCCAACAAGCCGATCTCGAAGGAGATCTCCTCGATGGAGAAGTACTTTTGGTTGTGGAGCACCGGGATCCAATTCTGGCGCCGGCTGTGCAGGACAGCGAACACCGACTCGTACTCCTCGCCGCCATCCTTCTGCGCCAGGTGGCTGCAGAACGCGTCGATGATCGCGTTCGCGGCCGCGAACTCGCTCCGGAACCATGCGATCATCTGGTCCCGTGCGTACACTTCAGGCGCCGGAACCACCTTCGCCATCGGTCGCCGCAAGAACCAATCAATCGTTCGATTGAACAATCGCCACCCTCCTCCTCCTTCCCACACTCAAATCTCAGAGAGAAGGCAACAGAAATCGAACGGAACGAGCGCAAAATCTCAAATGCTTCCTCGAGGCCGAGGAGGGGACGAGAAGCCGGGGGAGTATAAATACTCCGCGAAGGCCCGCAATGATACACGCGATCCCGGACACGTGGCGAAACGGGAAGGTGGAAGGGAAAAAAGGCCCAGCGACCACGCGAACACCGGATCCGCGACACATTCATATAATCGGCTCACCGCTTCACTGACGGTGACGGGAATCTCCCATCCGCTTGCTGTAGGTGGCCACGTGGAGGTTACACGGCCACGTAGATCTGCACCATCAACGGCCATTCTTCGGTCTAACAGTAACGGGGCATCTCCTCTCGCATCGGACGGCTGAAGACTCACAAGTTCATGACAGTTGGCCGCTGACGTTCCCGAGGAAGCTGATGCGACGGTGACGCCATAATGTAAGTAGTCAACGCCGGTAACTTTAAAAATTTGTTTTTTTTATCAAATAATAATAAAGAAACGGATTTTGGCTTCCCAATTTGGATCCATTAACACTTTCTTGTTGGGTTGGAACTTGGTTGCTAGACTGGCTGATATAACCCTTTCCAAAAGGGCAACAAATGGCAAGTCACCATCCTTCGTATAATAAATGATTTCTAGATGGATTCGTGTCACACTCATCCAATGTTATGTTGTTAAGAAGGCTGCTCCACTATAACTATTCATAATGTATCCTCCTTCAAACTATATTGGACAGTCCTCGAGACGGTTAAGATGAAGATTTTAACTTTTTGCCAACAGATAGATACTCATGGCTTTGTTTAATTAACATAAAAATATAAAATAAATTTCAAGATATTTTGAATGTTAAAATATTAATGGTATCTCCACCATACTTTTATTTTATTTTCCTTTTAGTATAAGGAAGAAAAAAAAAGGAATGAAAACAAGGAAATGGGCTATGGATTAGTGACAAGTATATACCGCAATTACTTTTGCATTGTTGGAAAATTGTTGATTTATGACATGGAGTAATTTTAAAATTTATAACAAAAATGAAATACTATTAATTTTAAAACCAGCTTTGGCTTTGATGGTAACACATTCCAATTCGAATGTTAGACTATTAAATTATTATAAGCATTTATTATCATGCTATAATTGTGCACGAATGTTAGACTATTAAATTGTGCTCCAAATTTGTTTTAAAATATTATTTTAAGCACACCAATTAATTTTAATAGCATGCATTAACATTATGGTTTTTTTAGCAAGGAGGTATAAAATAGTTGCAGGTGTAATTATCTGTTTGTTTAGATGATAAAAGTGTAAACAGAACTAACTAATCTAATGTTTAGTTTGTAGATATAAATTAATCAGATATCAAAAATTAAAATTGAATTCACAACCCAAACAAACAGAGAAAGAGTTGTGAATTAAACATACTAAATGTATTGTGAATGATCTAAGAAATTGATGGATGACAAAGGCAATTTTTCTATCTCCAAATTAAATGTATTCGCAACATGAAGCACAGTGCTTCTCAGTAATGAGCTATCAGAAGTTTCAACCAACCTAATGCATCAATGGTGTTGTCGTCTGATCACTGCTTGATTCGTCTAACTCCATGAGCTATTGTGGGGATTCAAACGATAAGATAAATGGTTTAAATTAACATCATGCTTATTCCTTACTGACTTGACGCGATATATGGTGATTTTTAATCTCTTCTTATGCCTTGGTAGAAGCCATAAATGATCAATTATCTAACAATGAATTCTCGCTGAGTTCCATGTATTGATCTCAAGTTAGTGCCTCAATGCTCCTTTGGACCTTGCATAAGGTCGAAACACAACGTATAGGACCACAAAGCTAATACAACTTGCCCCTACAGACATAATTGAGGTGGTAAGTGGATGAAAATTTGTCACTTGAAATCGAGGGGTTGAACCTCAGGGCTAGCAGGGTGTAAGTCTCTGCACCTCGTATAACTCATCCACTTATCTCCTCAATTACTGTGATTTACTTCTTCCATATTAGGGCGGGAAGGGGCGCTGGTGACAAGCGCTTCACCTTTTGCCTCAAAGCTAATATGACTTTTTTTTAAAAAAGCTTATGTGGGGGGGGGGGGGGGGGGGGGGGGGG
>JBBPFP010000084.1:3446009-3458196 GCA_037974795.1 Kaempferia galanga
GTCGAATTCGTGCCTCCTTCAACTAGACTTGAAGGGGAGGCTTGTGATGCAGATGTATCACAAGGGCCCAAAAGGGATAAGAGGGGTGGTAAGGGGCATTATGGTCTCTTTCACATTAAGGATTTTGGTATTTATATGTCACTATTCATTAGGGGTCGGGGTCGGGGGTGGCGAACTCATCTCCTCTTTCTCTCCGATGACTACTGCCTCCACTGCCACCCTTCCTCTCTTCTCTCCAGCAAAACGCCGCCATAGGATTGAAAAGAAGCAGTTGTCTCCTTTTCTCCCTCACACAGCGTTGTCATGCAGATAGGAGCACGCTGCCCTATTGATGTCTCTGCCGCCAGCGACCCTCGACGAGCAGCCCTTTCTCTTCCTCTTCTTCCTATTGCAATGCCACAGCCTACCATCTCATCGCCTGCTCTATTGCCACTGACATCATAGAAAATGTACACCGATGCCGTCTTCGTCGCCGCGTTTCCATCCTGTTCCGCTGTAGTCGCCTCATGTGAGTTGCGCCCCCGCTGGCAGCACCTCAGCAAGGTTGTGCCCTCTTTCGTCAACCGTTGGAGAGAGCAAGCACCACCCTCCTCTCTTCCTCCGATACACAGCCCTCGGCGAGCATCCCATGGATGTCAGCGTTGCTGCAGACACCTCTGTTCCCAGATCTAATTGTCTGGCCCTGCTGTCGGTGCCCCCGCCGTCAGATTCAATTGTCAAGCGTCATTCCTCGGCGCTCGCCACTGGATTTGAATCTCTAATGCCTTCACCTTTCGATCTAACCAACCAACATACACTGTCTTTGATCCGTACTGCTGTATGCTTCCAATGCCGATTCGGCTACCAATTCGTAGGGGCATACGCTTTCGATGTGACCCGACCTCCAAGCCATCAGGTCTACGTGTCGCTGATCTATTCCGGCCTATGTGCCATGGTTATATTTCGGCCTAAGTGTCGCTACTGCACTCCAATTGTGTGCCGCCTTCTAGATCCATGTCACGTTTGGCCCTGTGCCGCCACCTTCCGGGCCATAGCGACTCAACTAGCGTCACGACCAGTTCATCGATCTATCCGAGGGCGCCCTCTAGGCGAGGGTATGTTTCTTATACTTAGCATTTAATGCATTTTATTATGCTATTATTTATCTGGCTCCTTACTGTATTCTTTTGGGACCCGCTCTAAGCATCGAAGTGTTATGATCGGGGCAGCTTGATCGCGACTTGCAAGGAGCATTGACCAAAAGACCTCAGATGACCTGGTCAATCCAGATGACAGCTCACCACATCCCCCTCTGTGTCATGACACTCCAGTCAACATTCCAGCCACATCACCGGCAGCTTCACCTTCTCAGCTTTTAAGCAGGATCAATTTATATTTAAATACAACTATTTTAAAGTGATTTTTCTATTATTTTAAATTTTTAAAATAAAATTTAAATAATTTTGACTAATAAAAATTTAATATAATAGTCATTCTTGTAATTTGGTTGCTCTCTTAATTTTTATCTTAAAATTTTATATTAACAATTTAAAATTATATAAAGAATTTTTTATGTATACATATGCGTATATATTAACAATTAACAACTACACACACATGAAAATCAAGAGAAAACCGGAATAAACCAAAATAAACCGTGCACCGGTCTGGCTCGATTGTCTCCTACAATTTGATTAGGGTTCCCTGCAAAACCCTACCCACGTCTCTCTCTCTCTCTCTCTCATGGCGAAACCGCCCCGCGGGATCTCTGCGAGAAAGCCGACGGATGGCGAAGTGGAATTCCACGCCGATGAGGCGGAGATGAAGGCGATGGTAGGCGTCAGCTCGAAGGCGGAGCTGAAACGGCGTATGAAGGAGAGCAAGAAGGCCAAGTCTGGCGGCTTCGAGTCGCTGGGGCTCTGCCTCGAGGTCTACCGTGGCGTCAAGCGAAAGGGATACCGCGTGCCGACCCCGATCCAGAGAAAAACGATGCCGCTCATCCTATCCGGCGCAGATGTGGTCGCGATGGCCCGAACGGGGTCCGGGAAGACCGCGGCCTTTCTCGTTCCCATGCTTCAGAAGCTCCGGCAGCACGTGCCGCAGGCCGGCGTACGCGCGCTTATCCTATCGCCCACAAGGGACCTCGCCATGCAGACTCTTAAGTTCACCAAGGAGCTCGGCAGGTTCACTGGTTAGAATTCCTCCGCTCTCCTATCTCTTCCCTTGATATGGTTCTCTATAAGCTACTGACTACCGATGTGCATAGTGCTTTATATTGAGACGAATAGAAGTTTAATTCGGACATTGCAATCTTATGGGGGGAAAAAAAATTGAGTAACGAGAGTACAAATATCGTCGATATAAAATTGATAACAAAATTTTCAACTTTTATTTCATAGGCACAATTGTTCAATTGTTGCACATTTAAGCTTTTTTAGGTGAAGGTGAAAGAGTTGTTCTGATGCTTTGGATCGGTACTGCTGCTTCAGTATTTGTTGAAACTAGTGTAATTGTCCGAAGGGGTTGGAGGAAGGGAAGAAATGAGAAAAAGGAAAATGGACATAAACTATAACCTTTTTTTATTAGATTGTAATTACTTTTATAATCATAGTAAAAAAATTCAGTCATTTTGAACATATATTTTATGGTCCATCATTCCCCTCCCGACCACACTGATGATTTTGTTAAGTGTTTTATTTTCTGTTTTGTTTTGTAATCTTCTGAGACACCATTTTCAGCTAAACTAATTAAGCTTTAGTAACTTTTTGCCACTAATTCTTCTTGCTAAGGCTTGTGTCCTACAAGTAAGAAGACAACTCAACATCATCACATCCTTTTTCTTGATTTTATTGGCATTCAACTGAGCAGTATTTTTTTCAGTGCTCGTTCTGACATGAATATGTTCAACTGAGCAGTACTGTTTTCAGTGCTCGTTCTCACATGTATATGCATTCCACTTTTTGCAAAGTCATTTTTATCTACTGAAGTTGTACATTTTAGTTTAATCAACTATAATCTTCTGCAGATCTTCGCACCAGCCTATTGGTTGGTGGTGATAGCATGGAAAATCAATTTGAAGAGCTAGCACAGAATCCTGATATTATAATTGCTACTCCTGGTCGACTTATGCATCATTTGTCAGAGGTTGAGGGTATGTCACTGCGTACTGTGGAATATGTAGTATTTGATGAAGCAGACAGTCTCTTTGGAATGGGCTTTGCTGAGCAGTTGCACAAAATTCTTTTACAGCTTAGTGAGACACGTCAAACTTTACTTTTTAGTGCTACCATGCCAAGTGTACTCGCTGAGTTTGCAAAGGCTGGTCTTCGCGATCCAGAGCTTGTGCGACTTGATCTAGACACTAAGATTAGCCCAGATCTTAAGATGGTATTCTTCACAATGCGTCATGAAGAGAAACTTGCTGCTTTGTTGTACTTGGTCAGGGAACAAATTAGTTCTGATCAACAGACATTGATATTTGTTAGTACCAAGCATCATGTGGAATTCCTAAATATTCTTTTTAGAGAAGAGGGCATTGAACCTTCTGTCTCGTATGGTGACATGGACCAGGATGCTCGAAAGATTCATATTTCAAGGTTCAGAGCGCGAAAGACTATGATTCTTATTGTGACTGACGTTGCTGCAAGGGGCCTTGATATTCCCTTGCTTGATAATGTTTTGAACTGGGACTTCCCTGCAAAACCTAAGCTTTTTGTACATAGAGTTGGTCGAGTGGGTCGGGCTGGTCGAACAGGTACCGCTTATTCCTTTGTTACATCAGAGGATATGCCAAACCTATTAGACTTGCATCTTTTCCTTTCTAAACCTCTTAGACCTGCCCCTACTGAGGAGGAAGTTCTCGATGACATGGAGAGAACATACACAAAGATTGATGAAGCAATTGCAAATGGAGAGACTATATATGGTCGTTTTCCTCAACCAACTTTAGATCTTACTTCTGAAAGACTTCGGGAGGTTATCGAAGCAAGTGCAGAGCTAGCTTCATTGCAGAAGGTATCTACTAATGCATTTCGCTTATATTCTAAGGGGAAGCCTTTACCTTCAAGTGAATCCATTAGAAGAGTGAAGGATTTACCTCGTGAGGGGCTGCATCCAATCTTCCGAACTTTACTTGGACCAAATGAACTAGCAGCACTAGCTTTTTCTGAACGATTAAAGGCGTTTAGGTAATGATCAATTTATGTGTTTGTTTATTCAGTTGATTTAATAAGAACTAAATGAATCAGTGAATGAGTAAGTTGACATATCAATTTCTTTGTACTCTGTTTATATTTTCTGGCTTGACCTGCTAGACCAAAGCAGACTATATTAGAGGCTGAAGGGGAAGCTGCAAAGGCAAAAAATGCACAAGTAAGATGACAAATCAATTTCTCTGATACCTGAGAATTGAGATAAGTCTTATAGCCATGTTTGGTGTTACTAAAGGCAGTTATCTTGCTTGTCATATACACAAGTTCATTTTTCGTAGTTGCTTTCATTTGGATTCGCCTATTATATTCCATTTTCTTTATAATTCTACCATAAATCAGGCAACAATGCATCATTTTTCCCCCATGTTACTTCCGTAGTTTATATATTCACCAGAGTACTATTAAGAACTCCAATTTTTTAATAGAAAAAACATCTTTGATGACATGTTGTAGGGTTCAAATCAATGGCTTGAAGTGATGAAGAAGAAAAGAGAAGTTCATGAGGAGATAATTAAATTGGCACACCAGAAGCGTTGTATGGATCAGGCAATGAAGGTAAACAGTCATTTATCTAGTGTCGAGGAAGGTTTGATGAGAAAAATGACACCTCTACTAGAATTGAGCACATTTTCCAAAGTTTGTTGATTATTGCATGCAGTATGTGTGTATTCTTTTTAAACTTCATGCCTTCATGGCTTTCACCTCTGTTGTCATTGGCTACTAAGAACAGAGAGGAATTTGATTTGGAAAATCAATAATATCTGATTTTTAATTTATCAATTGACTAAATTCGATCCAGATTGTTCGATCTTGATGGGAATTGGGTGCTAGAAGATATAAGATTTCTTTATTTCTTAGCGAACCTACTCAACTATATTAGCACACCATTGGACTGACTAGCATGTTTTTGAATGTTCTGCGGGATGGTCAAGAACTCTCATAGAGGTGACCACTGAAAATTTTGTAGGAAAGTCCACCAAAAGTAGTGTTTAATTACATGGGAATGTTGTTGGAGTTAACTAATTAGAGAATAGAAATGCTACTCTGGAGTTTAGATACTTAGAATATGCCTCATTACTCTATCTTATATTCATGATTTGTACTGCTGGTGGAAATTTCATGATGCATGATTAGATACATTTTTTTGAGCTTCTCTACTGGTCATGATCATATGTGTAAAAACTCGTGTCTTCAGTTATACAATTTTGTCAAGTATATTTTGCTGCTATAATGTGATGAAAATTCACATACTGGCATGCTCAAGTGGATTAAATACAATTAAACAATCTTCCATAATGTATGAGGCACCATCATTTTTGGAAGAAATTAGCAAGATATGGGACCAATAGTGATAGAAGATGTCACTTTCAGATTTTGTTTTACTCAATCTCACATGCATTTCTTACTTGAATATATATCTTATTTTTATTGTTTAATTTCTATTGTGTATCATTAGTTGTTATGTCCAGTATGGTTATTTATAGAAATTATGTCCTTTATCCACATTCAGTATCTCTGTGCTGCATATGTAGTTACTATTTCTCTTTTTTGGATGCAGGATACAGAGATGACAAGTGCTCCATTAGTTGAGTTGGAGAAAAAAGGTTTTCAGATCTTGATTTCATTATGTTTCTTATGGCCTGTCATTTTTATAATCACATTCTGATTTGTTGCAACTCTAGCTTGGCTGCTATAAACAATTTGAGTATTTGACATGACTGATCAGGATATGACAACAGTAGAATCTGAATCCTTGATTGAAGGCCATAGTTTACATTGGTCAATGGTAAACACTGTCATTGCCAGTTTGACTTAAATAGACAGGTTTGACTTGGTATTTTGAGGGATAGACTTTCCATAATATGATTCCTCTGTTTCCCATTGAACATCATATGATGGTGGACAATCACTAGGACAGTACCTTCAAGGGAGAAGGGAAATTTTCCATTCTAATTACTGCATTATAAATGAGATCTCTTTATGATCTACTTGTGTACAATACTTCCCTTTATGTCTCACCTTTTTCTGTTAAATATATGTATTTCTTCTCTAGCTGCTAATGACATTCTCTTGCCCTTCAAAATGACAGTGGTAAACAAGTTTTGTACTTTTCATAATTTGTATTAATTGGATTGTTTGTATGCCATTCTTATCTCCAGATTATCCATTCTTACCTTGTGTATAACATCTTAAAGGCTGATAATGTCTTTCTTTTAATTATATTTTCTTGGTATAGGTTGTTGATGGTTTATGCTGCATAATTCATAGACCTATAGTTCATCTTTGACATGTTATCTTTGGTGCTTTGTTTTTTCATTAGAAGTACGCAGTGCTAAAAGAAAGGTTGTCAACTTTAAGGATGATGAATTTTATGTAAGTGCAGTTCCAACAAATCAGGTATACTGCTCAGTCATTGTTAATGCTCTTTTTATTAACTGTGTATCCAGAACCTACTTCAAACTGATTATGAATTTGATTCTTACTATCACAGCATTTGGAAGCTGGGCTGTCAGTCAAGAATGATGAAGGATTTGGAACAAACAGGTAGCACTACTATCTTTCGTAGAATGGGTTCTCAGTAGGAAGTTATTGTTAAGATCCTTTGTATCTGGATGGTTCATTTTACGTAGCAATTATATCTATGGTCCCACTGCCCTCTCAAAAATGAGTTAATTAAAGGATTCAAGAACGCAAGCTATTAAAGGTTTCCCATTCTTACTCCGACATTATTCTGAGCATCATTGCAAAATATCTCAAAAAATTGGCATTCTGCCACACGGAATCTACAGAATGTCTAGGAATATTTGTCATAATAATCTGGCACTCCATATTACTTGCAGGATCATTTTATGCTATTTGTTTAACCTGTCCTTGTTGGAAAATTCTTAACATACATATTTGAGCTTTGATACTGGGACTCTTCATCTAGCCTTTCATATTTTGTGATCAATATAAACACTAAGCTGACAGCCAACATCCTTTATAAAGTATTGATCAATGTAAAAATGTTTTAGAAATTGCTGTCAAACACGTAGATCCACACCCATCTACATTACTTGACCTTTCTTAGTTCCAACTTTATTTTGACTCTTTGGAATCCTGTTGATCTTTTGACTTATGAAATTAAACCAGATCTTGATTGAATATATATACTAGTATTGTAGTCCACAATTTTCATAGAACTTGTTATTATTATTTTTTTAGATGATGCCATTACATATGCAGATTGGATGCTGCTGTTCTCGATCTAGTTGCTGATGATAGGAGTGGGTTACAGAAGCAAAAATCTCAATTTCATTGGGATAAGGTACTATTTTGATGATAAAACGGAGGTGCCTCATTCTACTTTTGTTATCTTATATGGATATTGTTTATTATGTTTTCCTTCTTTCTGGTTGTAGAGAAGCAAAAAGTACATAAAATTGAACAATGGAGATCGAGTCTCAGCTTCAGGCAAGGTAAGTGATTCTTATGCTGCCAAGTTTCAGATGAGGCATTCTATTTATCCCTCTTCTAAATCTTTGATTATATATTGTGGATTGCCAAATGAAGTTCATTAATTTATTGAGACAAATAAACATAAGTCCAAGTGAGAGTAAGGTTTTCGAGTCATAGGTTGTCTTTTCTTTACACGTCTATAATAACATATTCAAAATTGGAATTAGTTCCATTTCCTGATCTTCATTATCAATCGTGTTTGTCCCTACTATTTGGGGTCTGCTGTATCGCTAGTAGTATATAAATCAATCAAATTGTTTTGCATTTTATTGATAAATGTTTTCTTTGGTCCCCTAGTATTCCTTGCACCAATCTATTGATTCATCTGCATCAGACATGTTCGATTCAAGATCTTGAAGCTTCATTGCTAATTATGAGAACATTTTTATGTGACTTGTTGCAACGTGATGCACAAGAGTTCAAATTGATTCTACTATAACTTATTCCTCATCTGGAAAAGCTATTTTGAATCAACGATTTCCTTTTTCTTTATTGTTCATGATGCAACCCATGAAATGGAAATCAACTTTTTCAGAGGAAGTTCTATCTGTCTACATTTATTACTTGATGCATGTATATTCTAACATTGTCTCTCCGTGGAATTTCTGGTTGAATATCTAGTTTGTTAGTTTATTGTGTATCTAAAACACATTTAATCCACGAATGCAATGCTAAATGTAGATCTTATTCTAGGTTAGAGCAGTCGATCCATTTACGAAATGTAAAAAACTATTTGCCATTTCATCAGGTTTTACCTTGGACAAAATTGTTCTTACTCATCCTAGGAAATTTAATCAACCAGTACCTATTTTGAAGGAAATCAATGATTAGATGTCTCTTTCATTCCTTGTTCTTCCATAGCACTGAAACTGCGTTTAAGCAGTCTATACCAAACCGCCTATCAATTTATTTTTGAAATTTTGTTCGCTAGATCAAGAACGAGAGTGGTTCCAAAATCAAGTCTAATAAAACAGGATTGTACAAAAAATGGAAGGAACGTTCCCATCGAAAGATATCTCTTGGAGGAGCAGATGCAGATGAAGCCACTGGGTCAACAGGTAATGAAATACTATGAATTTCGTTATACGTTCAGCAAATTTTGGAGTTGATATATTTGTTAACTTATTGTCGAAATTTGGTGGATGAACTTTTTATGCGTCTATCCAAGCTGTTGAATATCGATAAATAACATTAATGGTTCTATCCCTGCATTGCTAGTGGAATTTTTCCACTTCTCATTCGAAAAGTCAATTTACAATTTGTGTTTCCTAGAGAGGGGAAATAAGCTGCAGCAACAGCAGCATTTCAAAGGCGGAAGGAAACGGTGGTCGGTCCCCAACGCCAATGTACCATCCGAGCTGAAAGACCCCGAGCACGTAATGAAGATGAGACAGAAGAAGGCCACCAAAATCATGCGTCTGAAGAGCAAACCCTCTAAAGGAGGGAAAGGGAAAGGGAAAGGGAAAGGGAGCAAACCCTCTAAAGGAGGGAAAGGGAAGGCGAAGGCGAATGGCAAGGGGAAGAAATTTAGGAAACAGAAAGGCAGGTAAGTGAGAAAGCCAAATGAGCTATAAAAGTACTCGATTCAATTCATCAGACAAGTTTTTTCAGTAAACTATAGCAACCATAGTCAATCTTTTAACTGCACAAACATGTTTCTAATCCATGTTCGATGGAAACTTAAGATGCGGAGAATGTAGTTAACTAAACTTATAATTCAATTTTGACTGATCCTTTATCTTTGTAACCTATGGCGTCTATGACTTTAGTTTTTTCTGTTGAAGTTCATGAATAATGTATTTTTAGTGTTTCAACATTGTGGAAAAGACCAACATCAGTATACAAATGTGTCAACTGCTAGAGGACTTGCTAGAGCAATTACTCAAATAAGACATTTTGATATGTTTCATAGAAATATTTGAGCACTAAGATGTCTTTTAATCTTTCTAAGTATTTAATGATTGAGTTATAGTTTTGGTGATTAATGGATGAATTTCTTTAGTGGTTGTTTGACCTAAGAAAGGTAGGTCGATGATTTTCTGCTTGTTTTTCAATTTATTCAAGTAATTGGTGAACAATTTTTGTGGGACTAGATTAGTCATTTTCAAGATTAGTAAGTTGAATATCTGGTGTTAAATTAAAAAATTAGAAATATTTTAGTATCTTTATTGTTTTTAGAATATATAAATAAATACAAATGCCAATCTAATATATTATCATCTTCATCAAAAAGGATATTCTCAAAAAGTTAAAATGCCTTCCTAATATATTTTTAATATTATGTTATTGTAGTTGTTATAGTATCAATTTTTTAAGGAGATTTATCTTAGCAGCGGTCCTTTTAGAAGGAGATTAGGTACTTAACAAGATATTTTTATACTAGTTGAAAATTGACTTTAAGACTTATTATATCTAATATTCATGTAAGTATTAACTGTGCTAACTCATGGAGTTGTTATTGTAGTTATATTTGATAAAAGGTTAAATATTGACTCCCAACGCCCTACAGATTGGCTCTATTATTGTTGGAGAGGGGTAAATAAAAAAATTGAATAGACCATATAAAAAGGTATTTCTTCCAATTTGATTTGACAATTTTACTATGTAGTCATTAACTGGGCATTATCGTAGTTGTTGCAAGGTTTAGAGTTTGGGCATTATTGTAGTTATAAGATTTAGAGTTTAGGATTAACATGGTTTTAATTTAATCAAAATAATTTCTAACATACATATATATATATAATATAATATAACATTAATTTATATCATAACTATTACACTATCATTATAAGTAGTTGTCATCATTTATCCTTGATTTTTTCCTGTCCCCCTATCCATGGAGGCCGCTCCAATCTAAATTATACCATGAGAAAGTAAACTAAGAGGGATCACAGTCAGAATTCAATTGCTGTTGGACCCTAATTTTCCTTCGCTGTCAACTCCAGCTCTTACTCCTCTACCGGCGATTTCGATCGCGATTATGTCGGCCGTAAGTTCATCTTCTCCTAAAATATAATTTAGATCAGGCCGATGGCGTCTGGCCACCGGAGATGGATGGACTGTAACGAGTGGGAGGACAGAATCTGAACTCCACTGTAAGGGGACATATTAAAACAGAGATATTTTTAGGCTTACGACAAACACATTGAAATGTTATTTTAATTTTAAAAAATAACTAGCGATGATTTTTCTAAATAAATAATTTCGTGCCATCACGCAATCCAACAATGACGTGGCCAGCGACTAATGATTAATACGTGGCGTTGCCATCCAACAATGACGGCAAAGTCGCACTCATCCCGCGTAGCAACAAGTAAAAGACGTCTCCATTCTCCCCAGCCAATCGAATCCGTCCATTAAATTGCGTCCAAAACAAACCTTCCCGTCCCATCGTTTTCTATTAGGCGCCAAATATCCTTCTTTTCTCATTGATTATATATATACACATTCATAAAGATTTTTTTTTTTTAAATACGATGGCTAGATTTATATGTCATTCATCGTTAACGTTTTCGATTTACTCTATTAACAAATAAAAAATTTCTATAGAACTAAACTCATCACCTCATATTGATTATTATCTGATTTAATATTTTTTGATATATAATTTTTTTAATTAATATCAAATATTTCATTTACACCCATAGTTATAAGGATAAATGGCTCGATCGACTTTTCATGAACTATTAAAATAAATTAAAAAGTGCTCACAATGGAGGATTCATTGGCCCACCATTCTCAATTCGAATCTTTTGGCTCATAATCCTTAACCCCCACCTGCTCCAGATTAAGAGGATCATTAGATCATATAGGGATTTATATATTTGTCTCTCCTTAAATCATCCATAAAAATTAGATCCATTAATTCATCACAATGGGGACTCAATTCTCAAACGTCGGGACTCAATTCTTTAAATGTGGGGGAAAACTAAGAAAACGGGTCGGGACTCAAATTCACAAATGTTGGGAAAACTAAGAAAATGGCATCGTTCTCTCGGGGCAACTATTCTGTGGAGCCAACACTTAATTAATTAATTCCATGTCTAAATCCACTATTCTCTGGCGCCAACTCATCTACTCGACTTCTGAGTTGACTCATGTGTAAATTTGATATTTCATTTATTAAAAAAGGTTTATTTAACATAAATAAAATTATTTAAATAAACCAATGAATACATTTTTAAACATATATAGTATAACTTAAGAGATCAAGACTGATAGGTGGGTTGACCCCGGACCGATTGGGTTGAGCCCGAAAGGAGATGGATGGATGATATTTTTAATCATTATCATTGTTGGATGATAATGATGGCCGACTTACTCATTTCTACTATGCTTAGCGTAACATAATATATAAATAAGTAGGAAATTAAAAATTTAAAGACAAAAATAACAAACCGCTAACACGTGTCGTTTACGTAGTTCGGAGATAACTTGCTTCTACTCCACAGCGTGTCCGTAAGGTGGACGACCCCTCGATCCTTCAACAAATCAAACTC
>JBBPFP010000084.1:3463913-3475523 GCA_037974795.1 Kaempferia galanga
AAGTTTAAATTTAAAAAATTAGTAAAACAAATAAATAATTTTTAAGTACAATTAAAATAAACTATCTGAATAAGCAAAAATGATTGGATATCAGGATTATACCAAAAAAAAATGCATATAACCTAAAACACAAACCCAACTTTGACTAGAAATTATATTGAGTGTTCTTAATAAATAGAGTGTGAATCTGAACAATTTCAACAAACCAAACACAACCTTAAACCTCCTAAGAGCTGCACTATAAACAATATAGGGAATGCCAAAATCCCTATACAACAAAACTCTCAGTCTCATCAACTCATCTGTTGCTTAATTCGAGCCGGTATATACTTCAACACCATTATGTACACAATGAATAACTGAATACACTTGCGCCGAGAGAACTTTATTCTCAACAAACAAAATGAGTACCGGAAGGAAGAAGTGAACGATCCTAGTCTGGTCGAGATTGTTTGCATGCTCTAGAGCTTGTCTGTGATGCATCTTACATCTGAAACATGTGGGCTAGTCATCTGAGCTGCGTAACTTTGTAAAATGCGCTGAGCATTTAGACTGTAAACGCCAAATTTTTAGACTTTTAATATGGATGGACAAAATGAGAATCTGACAAAGGTACTAAACGAGAGTCCGCAGCCGAGTCAATAGAGTTTGCATGGTCTCGAGCTTGTCTGTGAGATACTTTATGTCTGCAACGTGTTGTGATTCATCTGAGCTGCTTAACTCAGTCATGAGCGTTGAGCATTTACACTGCAAGTCCAAAATTTCAACTTCCAGTGAAGTAATGGTGGACTCCAGATTATCACCTAGCATGGCGTTAGATACGGAGGAGGTTCTAGGGGTGAAACTGATGCTGCCGAAACTACTTCGGCGACTTAATTTTCCTGGTGTCAAATTTCTGTGCATACTCCCACTTCCTGCAAGGTCAATCAGAAAATAAGAGCTGGAAGATTGTGTGAAGATGAAGCACTCCAATCACAAAGGCATTTATGAGTTCCAATTTAACTCAATTAAGCTATTGCTAAACCAACAAGAACAAACAATAGACATGCAAGTTCCGACCAATTGGGGATAAGCTACATGAAATTTATCCACTTTTACTCGTGCTGAGTTTTCTTTTGTCTACCTCCCACCTCACACATCTTAAATCCTAACTGATTCAACGTTATAAAATTCAAACTAATATCCAATCTATCAATGCGCTTTCAATTGTGCTGGATTTTCTTTTGTCTACCTCACATCTTTAATCACAATTGATTTAATTTGTCAAATTATAGAATTCAATGATCGTCTTTGAATGCATCCATATCATCAATCATTGAACACATCCAAATAGTCTGAATTTGTGGTTTTGTTCACTTATTATCGATTTGAAACTATGCTTAGGAATGCATCAAGTTAACCTATCACAACTAAATGAAACAAATAAGAAGAAACCCCAAACAATTCATTACATACCTAAGTTGGAAAGTTGATCCATAGTACCCTGACCTAGTGATTTATCAAGCTTAAGTAAACGCAGCATCCCAGCAGCAATCCTACCCATTGAATCAACTTCAGATCTGCAAAGAAGAACAAGGTGCTCCAGTTCCTCTTTTGTAGCAATTGCTTCAATCTGCACAATGTGACAAATCAACAATTTAGCAAATGTCAATTTCCACCCTAGGCCTGCATGAAAAAAGAGAAAAACAATAGGTGGACTATTTACCGGATCCTTCACTGAAAACTTTATATTTTCCACTACCCACTTTGTTTCCATCTCAATATCATCCTCGGAGGAAACCAAGCAGACTTCAACGTCTACCCCATTATTCTTGAAGTCTCCAGTTGTCAAATTTCTCTCTGCTTGATATCTGTCCCTTGTACTTGGCTTCAATGCCTGTAGACCTTCTATACCTACCTGCAATCATCACAATAAAAAAAGTATTTAAACCACAAGAAAATGTAGTTATCAAGAAGTTTTACCCTCAGATTAAAGTAAAATTATGTTATCTCATCTTAGCACAGTTACTGCAAAAGTTCATCAATGAAAATTATATAGCTCATTATTGGTCTTCTGCTGAAGGTATTCATGGTTAGAAGAATACTTGAAGTTGAGGGTTGAAATGCATGAAGCAAATGGCAAAAAAATATGAGGTCCTAACTCTTGCTAATGCAAAAAATTTTATGATTAATTTGGCCACTGATGACTAAGTCCATTTTGACTTCCGTTTGTGTGGGGTTTAAATCATTTTTCCATCACTGATTGGTCCAAACAACTATGATGATGTTGATATGCAGCAAATCAACCATATGGAACTGCAAAGAAAATTTGCAATGATCTCTGAATTTCTACAAGGTATAATGATTGCATGCACTTGACTATTTTTTATTGCCTTGTATACAAAGATGAAAATGAATGTGATCTATGAAAATTGAGAAAATTTGATCCCATTAGATGTTTACCGTTATTAATTCTATAGGAAACTTCTTCCTCAAGCCTGATCTCCCCATATTTGATGAATTTGATTCGGTACTTTTTGCTTTTACATTCAAGCTCTGGAAAGTTGTATGCCAACACTTCTCCTCTCTGCTTAGATTATCACTTGATTCCAGCAACCATCCTTCTGTCTCTTGGGCTCCTTCAAGTGCAAATAACCAATTGTTGAATGTAACACATACATCAATATCATCTGGCATCCGCACCTCCAAAAGGCTATCATGATCATCCTCTTTGAGTGTTTCATCTGATATGGAATGATGTTAATCAATCTACCAAAGAATTCTAATCAATTGTGAAATCAAAATGAACAAGTGTGACATCGAGCATCACCTAATTTGATAAACAGGAGCATGACAAGTGAAAATAAATGAAAATTATCCATAGTCATCACCTTCTTATTATCTACTTAAATATTGAAGAAGAAAATTTAATGAACTAATAGGATACTATTTAGGTTAGGATTATGTGCCTTTGTTAGGTATATCTGTAAAAGCAGTACCATTTATTATATCATAGAGCATAAAGCTAACAAATTTAAAGCATTAGCATCCATTTGGCATGGTAATATTTGAATAAAACAAAATAGTGTATGATCTAAATAAGAAAAATGTATACTTTCTTCCTCGTCAGCTTCAATGGGAGGTGATGCTCTGAAAAGTTTTGCCAGTGGTCCAGAAGACAAATTCTTCAGTCCTTTCAACAATCCCTCTCCTGGACCACCATCTGGCCCAAGTATACCAAATTGATGCAGCAAAGACTCAGTATAAGTCATACCGCCACCAAGATGCACACCATTGACGTTGAAAGATGCATTTAGACTATGGGACTCTGTATCTTGAACATCATAAGGGATCACATGAACAATCGTTATGTCAAGAAATGGAACTGATTTCTTTTGATGTTTCCTTTGATTATCAACCCAAAATACTGCTTTCATTTGAGGATATTCATTGTCATTAACTAGACTGCCTTCATTTATGACTTTCTCATGAGCTGCCCCCACTCCATCCAAACAGTAGACAGAAGCTGTCTCCCACTGTATGCTAGTAGAAACTGCAAAAGCACCGCCCAGAGTCCGATGAGAAACTTTTAAGAATAAAGATTGTCCATCAAACTGAACCAGAGTCTTGTTATGGATATCAGTAGATGACGATTCCAGAAATTTGAGATGTAGATTGTTTACTGCTAAGGTTACTGCAGTATCACTCGGCATCTTTTTCATCATCTCATTTCCAAAACGGTCACCCATCCTCTCTTTGTTACCTTTGCTGGCTTTTGTTATCTTTTCAGTAACACGACCAAAATAGGCATACAGATCTAGAACAAAGAATAGCTGCTCAACTGAAGCGTTGGAGATATATTGCTGGAAGGCAACCCCAATTCGGACAACACCTTCAGGTGGAGGTACTTCTAACAAAGGGTGACCATCTGAAGTAGCCATAGCAGCTTCAAAACATACTTCGTGGAATTCAACACAACTCCATAAACCTTCATACCAGTCAGTAGAATTCATCTGTTTGGTTGAACTGTTGCCGGTTTCTAGTGAAACACTAAGATGCGAAACTCGGGTAGTCCACTTCTTCTGACTAGCATCAACGGGCTGGTATTCCCAGAGACTAAAACAAGCAGGATCACTATCCAATTTTAGTAAAGTGCATTTCAGCGATGGTGATTGAGCAAAATACAGATCCTCAACATGAAGCCTTGCTCCAGAAAAGGATGTATGAGAAAAATGGTTTCCATTTCCAGACAAATCATTCGTCTTTTGCATATCTAGAGGAACAACAAGGTCAAACTCTTTTAGGATAAATTCAAAAGAGTTCACTGAAAAATCAGGCCGCACAACACCGGGGTTGACCACAATGCCATCAGCTAAGAAAGAGGAAATCCTAAAACACGATTCTTCCTGAAGAATTATCTGAAAAGGCATAAAAAAGTAATTTGAAAACAAAGGCATGAAAATGAAAGAAAAATGAATTCAAATTGAATTAAATTTTTAGTTGACATTTAATACCATAAGTGGTTGACAGTCAATAACTGTTTGGGAAGCAAACTTTGGAGGGTTTGGAGAAGGATTGATTTGGAGGGAATGGAGAGAAATCAAAGGAACGCCAATACTAAATTGCATGTGCTGGTCTTGTAAAGGATAGATCGGAGGGCAAAAATTCTGACCTACATGAAGATGTAATGAATAGTGTCAGTTCCAGATAAACTGACTGTACTCCTAGTTTTAAATACTAAATTTAGTAAACTTAGTAATAAAAGGATAGTAGAAGTTAGGTAACTACCAAATTCTGGAACATGTTGAGTTCCCTGAGAAGCAGACCTCAAAGAGGGTTGAATCAAGGTGCATGGAGGGTGTGAAAAGGTGTCCCTGCAAACAAACAAATTGTTGGAAGTTTGAATTTGTAATATACTGATCACAAAGGTATTATAAAAACAACAAGTTCTACAAGGTTTGGCAAGAGAACCAATGCAACATGCTACTGTTTCTTATATTCAATTATTAATACAGGCCTTTTAAGTTCATGAACAGCTGAGGCATCTAAGCATTAAAGCTCATTGAGACTGTTTGCTTATTTACTTGTGCTATGAGGATTACATGCATCTAATCGCTCTTCCAAGCACATATATTTGTTGCCAGGTGCTACCTTTTTACCATGATACAGTGATTGCTCACACAACGTAACAAGTATGAGTGATGTTTAAAGGGGGTGTGATAATTTAGTAAAAGGCAGAGAAATTCCCGAGAAAAGGCACAGAAATTACCTCAAAAATAGCCCCCCAAGCAAGATGCGAGATAAGGTCTTTGTAGTTTCTCCATCAGATAGACTAGCCTATTAGATGACATAGCTCCATTGAGTCCAATATCATTAACAAATCAAAACCAGGTATTACGTATTGAAACAGATTTTATGCACAGACAATTCATAATATAATGCCACCTTTACCTTAAATTAAGTTGCAGGAAAGTTGTGTTTATTTTAAGGTGAAAAAGAATTAAGTTAGGTTTTATAAACGCAGACACAAATGTAGAAAGACACATTCATTTCTGTTGTATGCTGTAATATTTTGTAGAACAAAAAGATTCCACATAAAGCAACTTACCCGTGAGAAAAAGAGTGACTACATTAGAAGTTCAAGTTGAAAGTCTGACAACAATTGCAATTTGTAAATTCATCACGAAATAAGCTTTCAGATAAAAAGCAAAAGCCAACTTGGCATGCAAATGAGATTTATGAATGATCCTTACTAGCATCTTTGATACACAGAAATATATGATCAATAATAACAGATACCAGTGAACAACCAGCTGCTTCAGTTGAACGCTGCTCATTTGATTGACAGAAAATTATCACATTTCAATAGTATTTCACCAAGCCTTTAGAGCATAATGATCAAAAAAATTGTCAAGGTGACAGGAAACCTGTTGCACATTTAGATTAACATCTCCCCTATTCAAACAAATATGTGCACTCGTCATAAAACGAAGAAGAGCGCGCAGTCCTGTTCAAATATTCATATCACATATATCAACATAAAAGCATACCATAGCAATCATAGTTGAGGTGATTAATCATTTCTCACCTGGTTCACTTAACGCCGGACAAACAGCTTCAGGAATATGTAACCGAAATTCAAGCCCGAGTGGACTGTTTTGTTCTGTCCTTTGCACAGTGATCTGAAATTTAACGCACAGACAAGAAATCAAGCAGCATATTTTTCAAGTACTGTACTATTAAGCTAGAAGATGATACTGTATTTACATAAGCCTCTCCGGATATTCCTTCTAGGAATCTTTCACCACCAAAAAATAGTCGCTTTGCACCGTCCTCATCTCGCTTACTCCCTTGACTACTAGGAGATTGTAAGTGTGCATCCATGAACATATCTGGATGTGGTAACAGATCAATTGAGAGTGATTCCCACTCCAACTTCTGCCCAGCATATGCAACGTAAGTTTCAGTAGAAATTGGAACAAGGCCGACTTTATGTAGATATTCTCACAAGAGAAAATATTAAAAAGAAACAAACTGTAGAAGTGTTAACAAGATCGTGAACCTTGAAAACATATAGGAACTTCTTGTTATTGGAAAAATCCCGTGCTTCCTTGAGATTGACAATCTGTAATGAATGGATAGTGATATGGTCATGATGTATCAGAATCCATATTGATGATGTAGGAATGAATGGATATTTGAACTGAATTGCTACCTGCCAATTTTCATTTGTGGTGTATAGCAAAAGATTGCGTATGGTAATAGATGCTAGTGGAGATGACCTGATCAATGAGCGGTGTGATATTAATTATCTAACGAACTGTAATGCAACATTACATGTAAACTGCATTGGAATGATGATTAATGAGGGCAAGCTTGTATGTAGATAATCATGGATATACAGCCTGTGAATTCCAATGTGGTATGAATGACTTATGCCATTATTTTGAATTTCTAGAATCATAAGAAACTATGGAAACAAAAGAACTGAGTAATGTGATATGGATCTAACCAGCCTATGCGCCTAATCTAGAGCATGTACAATACAAAATGGACTTATTTAATTTCAATCCAATTCCATTATAAGTGCATAGAATGTAGTTGGCTAGGTTTAGTTATCAGTATTATGTATCTAATTATTATTTATAATTGTATTATAAAGATGTGGGTGTTGTTATTTAGTTAGTACAAGAAATCGTATTAGATCATGGAGTTGTGGTACAAGTTGGTTAAATGTAGTGGGTTATGTCCTTTTGGGTATGCATGTTTAGTAGTGGGGTAGTTTCAAAATGTCATGGGTTCTCAAGGTAACTTGTATTTATACACCTAACATGCAAAGGAAGAAAACTTCACAATTTCCCAAGAAGTATAGTGGTATATCAACATAAAATCTGCTCAATATAAGATCTGTCATTCCCTTACACTAACAAATACGAGGAGATCCTTCCTTCTCTCCTTCACCAAAGAGCCTAGATATCCCCCTCTTCAACCCTAGATTGATTGCTTATTTCTACAAATGCATTGGTAATTTTTAGCATTTCACATGTTGATTAACTCCTAAGAAGAAGAGAACAAGTGCATGTACAAACCGAAGCCCATTGTTATAGGATCAAATAATATTTCATAGACATCACAGACCACCGTTTCTGACTGGACATTGTTGTAAGGATATAAATTTAATGTCAAGGGACTAACTGACTTGGTGTACAAACTTGAAGGCATGTATGTACTAATTATTATCATAATTTACCAAAACTAAAGTGATGTTCCTATCACTAAAGAACAATATATTATTCCATATTTATACCAAAAAAATATTCGTTCTTGTAACTCTTGCTGTACAATAATCCTAATGATGAATTGGCTCCTTCCGGAAGCAGAAACTTGACATCACGGAACTGAATAAAATATTGCAATTTTAATAATAACTTAATTTGATATCCTATCTCTTAAACAATTGCAAAAAAAGAAGCAAGAACAGGAAAAAAAAAAAGGGAATTGGACTGACTACCAGAAGAATTGTGGGACTAAAAGCAGCAAGATTAATAACGTTACTAAAACAGAGGTCAAAATTAGGAATGTAATCCAATTGGCTATTCCAAGTTAGTTGAAACATTATCTTAATATCTATCTATATCATCATCATTTGAAATCTCACCAAATTGTCAAATGAACCAGTGGAAAGTATTCTTCCACTCAAAGAGCTTTATGCTGAAGTATACATGCAAGTTCACAAAAATTACTAGAGAAGATCATCGATGAAATTACCAAATGGTACCTCCCTGCTTCCTATCACCACCATGAGTCTCAATCATTAGATTGACAGTACCTACTTCCAGGGTCATCCCATCTGCAAGCTGAGGCATATTAAACATCAGACCATTAGTCAAAAGACCTAAAGCTGTTAGCATATAAAAGGGATGTAACAAAGGCATCATAGTTTCCTGATCTTATTGCCTAATCAGCATATCCTTATAATGATAAATCAGAAATAGACTAACCGTATAGTTGGTTCCTTGATGGTCACATATCATATATGTCCAAGAGATGTAAAATTAAAACAAACGAGGAGGAGCTTTTCACTATCACATCAGAGCCCAATTACATTGTGGAACATTAATTTGAAGCAAAATATAACATTCTAATCTAAAAAGGAACATCAATATGGCATCTAGTTATGTTACATTTGCATAGAATTACTCAATGATAGATAAACCATCAAAGCAATTGCTGTCAAATATAGTTTTGAAACAATATTATTGTTTCAGTTCTCCACCCCTTAGGATAAATAGTTTAGGAAATAGAATTAGATGGTACAACTAAAATTTAGAAAATTAAAGTGCAACTGAGTCTTGATGTTTATCTAATTTCAAAGCATAGTCAATCTCCAAGAGGAAAATTAAATACAGATTCATAAATTTAAGAGATTCAAAGCATTACACTGACATGTATTGTCAAGTATCGCTGAATTAAATGACAAAAACTTAAAATGAATAGTAGTAGCCTTCTGTTCAGGTACTAATGCTAGTAAAAACATCTAGTGTCATTTTATCACTAGTCTCCATCTGGATCTTAGAATTTTCCAGGATAAGGTTTGGTGGTTGTTGTTATTGTATGTGCATTTCATCATAAGAGATGACAGTTTACTGCTTAACATAATTATTTGGAGTCCATGACACCCCAATTTAGTCCCACATAGAGAATTGTGGGCTATTAAGAGGGTATATAATCTTCAATTATTGAGCTACTATAAACTTGAAATTGGATAGTTAATACCCATAAACATCTCTAAGAAAACTATAATTCATAGAATTCAAGTGTGATTATATGAATGTCATAGGTATACTAGAAACTGCTTCACTGATATGAAAGAGAAATTGACTCAAGTTAATCACATAGTATATGGTGAATTTAGTTCTAAAGCTATGAATGAGAAGTTAGGCTTCTGGAGATTTTTCCGGTTTGGAAGATGTTTCCGTAGTTACTGTTGTTCTATCTTTATGATACATTCTCCTGAAAGAGGAAGTCAAACCCTCAAGTTTCAATCCATCATTTGTTGAATATCAGTTTTTATAGAGAAATATTTTGTTTTTTGCTCTGCCTCACTGTTGTTCCTAATAGAATGTGTCCAGGCAAGATATCATGTCATATATAACTGATAAAAGTCATTCAAAGTCATATATGTTGCCTTCAACCTAAAGCACTCACCGACATAATAGATTTGTTCAAGCCATTGCACAGGATGCGTGCACACAAATAAATAAAGAACTGAAAATATAAAACAGAAATAGCACCAATAAATGACAATATTTCTTTACCTTATCTGCGAATCCATAACCATTGCCTTTGGTTGTGCCTGCCGACGTTGACGGACTTCAGAAAAACATAACTGCATAAGAACTCAGCTAGGAAACAAGCACGCTCAGAAGGTTGATGCCGAATCAGATACGCTCACCTGGTTGGGCTTTTTGCATTATCAGGGTCCACATTTTCCTCTAGAACCAGATCAAACTTATCGATCTGAACAAGAATTGGCTCGTATTGCACATTCGAAACAGAAGGAAGCTGGGCAAATAAAATAAATAAAAAAAAAATCAGCAGCATATCACAAACTCCGACAACAAAAAGAAGAAAACTTTCACCAAATCCCAAAAGATCAAAATTGCTAGGCATGATCCTAGTCACCGTGATCTCGAGCTTGCGAACTTTAGCTGTAGTCACAGTCAGCGTCCCAGGGAATCCAACGCTCGCATGAAGGGAATCCCCGTTGATATCTGAAGCACCAGATTTTCATCTCAACAAACTCGATCGACAACGAAAGAGTGGAAATCTGGAATCTTCCAAAATCGAATTTTTGAAGGAGGCGGCATTTGGATCTCACCTAGGTTAAAGAGCTGGGCAGTGCGGCCTTGAAGCTTGAACTGATCACGGGTGAAAGACTTGAGCCAGTACTTGAGGGTATACTCCAGCGCCCGGGCCAAAATCGACTCCATCCCGTCCCCGGCGCACCGCCCGCCGGAGAAGATCCTACAAGAATCTTTTGGAGCCTTCCAGATCTAATGTTAACCCACAGAACAAGATCGAAGGAGAAAAATTCACGACGAAGATGAAGAGGAGGAGCAGCAGAATGGAAAAGCGGTGGGTCGACGAAGAGGCCGCCGAAGTGAAAAAGAATTCCTCTTTTTTTCTCACCTATTTTATTCTTTTATTCTTTTATTCTTTTATTTATTTATTTAATTATTCCCATCTTCCCCCTTCTCTTTCACTAGCATGGTGCAAGCCTTAACATGCGCCGTCCGCTCCGCAAGAAATACAATCTCGTCCGTCGATGGAGGAACCAGCGAGCCTATAGGGATTTTTATGCGCCGATCCCTCCTGCGATCCATGTCCGCCGTTGGTTCGTTGCGCTTCATCTAGGATGCAGATCCGCCGTTGGCAGGGGGTCGTAAGCGCTGGCCAGCCCGAGGTTGAATTAGACCCGATGACAGTTCGGAATCGACGGTTTGATGGTTCGAAACCACCGGTTTAATAGTTCATGGTCAGTCGACCCTTAACCTTAACCACCTAAGACAATTACGGTTCACGGTTTGGAACCGCCGGTTCACGGTTCATTACGGTTCGCGACAGTTTGATATATTAAAAAAATTTAAAATTCACAATTTAAAATTTAAAATTTATTTAAAAAATGGCTTGCAATTATTTAAGTTGCCTACGTATCCTCTTAGAGTATAGCGGAATTAAAGTCCACGTAGTTTTTTTACATTTTTACCCTTTATATCACTCACTACATTTTCACATATTCCTGCTGTATTCGTTCTTTCAGTATCAAATTCTTTGGCTTCGTCTTCTGAAAGTTGCATTTCTTAGATTTTTTTTCGGCTCTGGTCCAATCGTCAAGTAATGCTTAGGCTTCCAATGAGTCGGGAGACATAGTTGATGGTCGTTCATCTAATATGCTGCCGCCGGCGCTGAACGTCTGCTCTAACAGTTGACACTGGACAAGCTAAAATTTCTTTGGCAATTACAGAGAGAACTGGAAAGCTTTGGGTCTTTTGTGACCACCACTTTAATATATCGAAATCTTCGCTATCTGCTTCATTAAAATCAAAATTAAAATAAAAAAATCGTAAA
>JBBPFP010000084.1:3514296-3544373 GCA_037974795.1 Kaempferia galanga
AATGCATTGATGGAAAAGAGGCTAAAAGATTTACTTGATTTACAACGCTCGGGTGACTAGTCCAAGAACTATGCAAGCTCACTATTCGTCTCCTTTAAGCATGTCAGAGGAGGCGGAATAACCTCTTACAAGAGTTGAAAGCACTAACAGAAATAAAATTAGAAATTGGAATCCAGAGGGTGTGTTTTTGAACCTTAAGCGTCAGGGCATATATACAACCACTGTGCTCGAAGTGACCGTTTGCTAACGTGGCGGGCTTCCAAGCACTTGGAAGCAATACGGGTGCCTGGAATCATCGATGTCGATCCACTTGGCAATGGTATGCATCGCGGGAACCTCAAAGCGGTCCAAGCGCCTGGAGTCTGCTAACACTGACTCCGCGCTAATCCGCTTCGGCAACAACTCGGCTAACATGGGTTCCCATTCAAGGCGATCCAGGCGCCTGGAATGTGGATGCCTAAAATAGTCAACTAAGAAGTTGAACATTCTTCATTCCGGTCGCTTGGATGATGCTTTGGACATCCAGAATTTTGCTCACCTGAACTCAACTCCGTCCTTCTCCTCAAGCAAGCTTCCTCTCGGCTTCTCTTTATGCCTCGCGCATCCTTTTTCCTCCACCGGTGTACTCTTCCGTAGCTCCTCATCCCTCGGATGCATGAGCCCGTCGGCTCCCTTCCTGTGCAATTCTTCTCGCTCACTGTGTCTTCCGCTCGGTTTCTTGTGTTCCTAATTCTCTGCACACTTAGACAAGGCATCAAACACACAAGGCCTACCTTAACTTGGTTGATCAACATCAAAACTGAACCTGTGTACTTACACACTGTCCTTATGGAAACCGAAGGTACTGATGTCAAAACGAGTCTATCAAGCCCAGCATCGCCTGCACCCCGACCTGTTTCTACCATGTGGTGGTTTCAACTTTCAACCTAAAAGTTATCCATTGTCTATCTATCTTTTATCAAACAATTAATCATATTATTCCAGCTGTTTTACGCCACTCATGACTCACCTCTGGAAAATTCAAAAGAAAAAAAAAAATCGAATCCAGGGAAAAAAATTGACATCGGAGTGAAGCATCTGATTCCAACACGAACAATTTTAACTTCGAGAGCAAGTTTAGAAGGAGGACTTCGATGAAGTCAGTGAAAGGAAGAATCACCAAACAAAAAGTTATGGTGACTAAGACAAAGAAAAGTGAAATAATGGGTGAAAGATATTCTAGATGCAAAAGAGGAGCATAAGTTCAAACTCCATTAGTAGGACAGCGTAAGAATTCAACAGCATCTAACATATATTCCAACATAAAGGAAGAAGCCCAACCACAGCATATTCCTATTTTCATTGCCATTGCACATCTACCTTTGGAATAATCAACCTTCCTCTACAGGTATTCATGTGCACAGGCTGCTTTTCAAATTCCTAAGAGAAAGATTAACTTTACTGACAGTTTACCTCGAACAAACATTTCCTAATTATGAAAGCAATTCCACAGTGAGGAGCTCGGTCAAATGAACTATTTCTTCATGGACCACTTTTTCCAGACAATTCACCATGCTTTATTAGCTTATGTAATTAGCGTCTAATTGTCCAAGTTGATAATAACTATGGTTGAAAAACAAGGGGTAAAAATATCACTGAGTTCTAGCAAACAAGCATCAAGGCACCAGTAAGCATCTTAAACCAAAGATCATTAGTAATTTACAGTGGAATAGTGCAATCACATAACATCAGATTATATACCATGTCGCGCTGTGAAGATTAGTTCAAAACTCCAAATACCTGAACTTGGATCTTTTACTTGAATTGCTTGACATATCAGCATTTTAGTGTATCTAAATGAGCTGCAGCAGTGAAACAGATACATGTGAAGAAATAAAAAAAGAAATGAGGGCATTGATAGCAGTCGGAATTTCATAACTGCTAAGGACATTACGGTACTTTTCGACTAACGATGAGAGGTAGTTGATGCTTTTAATAATAAAAAAAAACATTTTGTCACCTTTCCACCAAGCTTAAGCTTTTGCATGATCCTATCCTTCAATGGATTCTTCCTTGCTCTTTAAATAAACCCCTACTCCTCCCTCCTCCTCCTCCTCCTCCTCCTCCTCCCATTCTTGCCTTCCCTTTTTCAGCTCCCTCTCCATCTCAAGAAACATCGAGAGCGAAAGTAGAACAAGCACTTCTTCATCCACCAAATAGTATGACAGCGCCACGGACTAGCTCAATTCTCCACCCCTCCAAGCTTCCAGTTCCCAAGCTGAAAACATCTCCAAAAGCTCAAAAAGCCTCATCGATAGCCTTGTCGAGCATCCTCTACAAGCTCATCTTCTTCATTGTTTTGATAGCCATCCTCCCTCAATTCCCCTCCCAGACGCCCGAGTTCATTGGAGAATCCATCTTCACCAGAGTCTGGGAGCTTCTTCATCTCCTCTTCGTAGGGATCGCAGTGTCCTACGGCATTTTCAGCCAGCGCAACGCAGACACAGGGGTGGAGAAGGATTCACAGCAGAAGGATGAGAGCCCCCGGTCTTTTGCTTCACAGATGCTTCAAGTTTCGCCAGTCTTCGACGACGAAGATGATAGTGGTGTGGTTGACAGCAAGCTGCAGACTTGGAACTCTCAATTCTACAGCAATGAACCAGAAACTCCGGTTGCCAAAGAAGCCAGCATCAGCGCTAAGCATCGGTCGTTGCCCGTCCGGAGCATAAAACAAAGGAACCAAGAGATTACCGGACGATCTAACCAATCAAATTACGAATCCAAATCCCAGTTATCCGAGCCACGAACGGATTCCGTCGTCCTTGCCTCTCCAATCCCCTGGAGCTCGCGATCAGAGTCGATGGCGAATAAGGTCGAACAGGTGGTCGGCACCAAATCTACTACTACCCTTCCACCACATCGTCCATCCTCCACTTCCCCTTCCCCATCCCCAAAGCGGCTTTCTCCCTCGCCGTCTCTCTCACCGGACGCAGCGAAGCCAAAGAGCATCTACAGCAACAATAACAAAGCCAGTCCCCCACCGCCACCGCCGCCGCCGCCTCCATTCCCCCCAAAGAGAAAGGACACAGCAAAAACATCCCAGGACGAATTGAAGGACCGGAGGCGGAAGGATTTGGGCAGCGTCAACGACACAGTCACCGATCTTCCCTCACTCAAACCAAGCAACTCCCAGCAGGGTCCCTCGACCGGAAGGTCAGTGAGAACATTCAGGCCCAAGCAATCCCATGGCACCGCCACGGAAGCGGCGGCAAGAGCAAGCGACGAGCAGCGCGAGGGCGGAGACGAAGAAGAGGCAGCACCGAACTCCGGACCAGGATCGGAAGAGAACGAGGTCGATAAGAAGGCGGATGAATTCATAGCCAGATTCAGAGAGCAGATTAGGCTCCAGAGGATCGAGTCCATCAAGGGATCTACCAAGCAGCAGCGCAATAACAGCCATCGTAACTAGTTCTTCGATACGATCGCGTGCTGTTCATCAAACTATTCTTGTCGAACAGTTGAATTATCTTGCAAGAATCAAAGGAATCCAATTTAGACATTTGAATCAATGAGATCAAATTTGAGGTTCCTAATCAGATTACGCAAGGAACAATAGTGGAGAACTGGAAGAACTACAAAGAACGCCAAACTAAGCAAGCTAACAAATGTCGATCAATGGAATTGAATAGACCCATGTGGGATGCTGAATTGCTCAACCATTTACCATTTAGATAACCGACATCGCTGGCCGATCAGTGATAATAAGTTACATAATTGATACAAAACTACCATGGCACCATTGGCTCTAAAGAAAGTTACATGAACAAAATTGAAACAAAATTGGTAATTCTGTTGCCGCGCTACAAGTATTGCTCAAGGCTTTCGCCGCTGAGTGTCTCCATTTCCTTTAGAATTTGTTGAGCCAGCGTTTTAACGGGTAGCTCAGCATCCTCGAGTAGTTCTCCCAGAAAGGGGATGGTCTCGGGTAGCAAGACGAGGTACTCTTCTTTCAAACGCTCTACCAAACACTTCACAATTCGAAGACCCAGCATCTTCGGACGAGTCTTCTCGCTTCTCGTCTGCATCAACACCTTTACAAATAAAAGAAAACGTCATCATAAACTGTCATGCTAATGTAGGTACCCAAATTATAGTGTATGAATTGAAAACTATAATGCCATGGTATGTCCATAAAATAAATGATGATTTTAACAAATTAAGCATGATATATAATCCAACTTCTATTTGAAAATATCAAGACATTTATAAATCCATTGCTCAGTACTCTATTAACAAATTGATACCAATTTGTTTTCACAATATTACTTTCTACATAATAATTTTATAACTCAGCCCTCATGAATTGGTTAGATCCTGCATCATAACATGTTGAGGATTCAAGAAAGAATTCATAAATGAAAAAACAAGAACATCCTGTGCAGTAAGAATCAGGCTTATTATCATATGATGCACAGATTATTACTACTTTGCGTGTTATAATAGGTCAACATGGAAGAACCCTATACTCACTTCATGGTTCAGTGGCTTCCAAAGAACATCAGAGTGAGCTGTGACAGCCATCTGACCAAGGCACATAACAAGTGATTCATCAACTTCATCAACCGTAGGTACTTGCAAGTGTTGCTCAAGAAGCTTCGGAGGTTCAACTACAAGTTGGTAGGTGATGGGCTTCAGAAGCACCTGATACAGAAGATTTAAATATAAAAACCAAAACTAACATGACGAATAGATGATATAAGAATGGAAACATGATGAGAATAAGAGATTGAACCCAAAAAAATTCCATTTAAAGATGAGTGGTTTCAGATACAAATACCCAAGGAATCTCTAATGATAAATCATAACAAATTTGTTTTGTAGAGTGGCAAAAATAAATTACTCATAAACATATAAGTACATAATACACATAGACATACTGTAGAGCTTCATAGAGAAATGAGTGCATGGCATTTCTGGCGTAATGGTCCCAAGAATTGATAATCTACATGGTTTTCTCCACCATGCACTTCCCGCCTATGTACTTACGTTTACCTCCCTCCATATCCGTGGAGCATAAGGTAGCGGATCTACCTTTTTTCATAGAGAGAAATGAACCATACAGTTAAATGGAAATATGCTTATTGTTCTGTAGTTATTCAACACAAATTATGCTGGAAGATAATTCACAGGGTAGGGAGATGAGATATGTTTTACTACATAAACCATACCTATGTTCCAAATGGCTTTCAGCTAGCTTCTCTCTTAGGCACAAGAGATCCTTATCTCAAGCACATGTATATAAAACAGATATTGAAGCATTTATATTGTTCCAAATAGCTTTCTAGTTTACATTTGGAACTTATGCTAGCATGAAAATTGCATTCTGAGTCTCAAAGCTTTTGCTTGTAAAATGAATGGTTGTCCTAGTATTACAGAGTTATGTGTGTGAAAGAGAAAACAACAACAACAACCAAGCTCTTATCCCATTAGGAGGGGTCTGCAGCCCAATGAGAAGAAACTAAACAGAGAATATTTGTGTGCAAAAGAAAACGATCAACTACAGAACAATAGATATTTCAAGAGGTGATAAAAAAAACCTGAAAGTTGGTTGAATCCAAAAGTTTCTGATTGGTATCATAGAGAAAGCACTTGTACAGTGATTTCAAAATTACTGATTTTAGATGCCATTGCTCAAGTGACAGAAATTCATCATATCTGGACACGACAGCACCTGCACCATTTGCCATCTTCCTTTTTTTAACCAAAGGCGCATTTACATCTTGAGTATCAGTTAGACATCGTACACAACCACCTAACAAATGCTTAAAGTATGGCACAAAAATTGATCTGCATAAACAAGACATGCTATTGTTAACATCACCTAAAGAACAAAATGCCTCCTCTAGGAGCTTAAATAACAATAGAACATAAAAAGTCCATTGCAAAAGCTAAAGTTATTCAAATCCTGCAATTATTCATCTTTTCTCAAGTTGTAAGACCATTGTCCAATATTTAAAAAATAGAATTTGAACCATATGATTGTTGATTATAGGAATTGGTTCAATAAATTTGAATACTCTAGGTCAATGATGGCTAGCTAGACAGATCATATGCATCTATTAAGCTCTGTTCAAGGTTCAAGGCTAAATAACAAGAAATATACAAATTAGGTAAATGATTTTTATGTCATTAACTAACTTCTTATTCAATCACCCTCTACAAGTAGACCTTCCGCTCTAAACAATTCAACTCATTAACTATATGACCTTGATATTTGAACTATTTATTTAATTTTAAAATAGACTAGAGGTACACCTAATTGCCCGCTGACAAGTATTTTTTATTTTCTCTTTCCAATAATTAAATATAGATGAGAATATAATAGGGGATTAAGTCCAATGGCATAGAAGGATCCTGATCCTACTTTAATGGGATCAAGTTTGGTCGTTGTTCTTGTTATTGTCTCTTTCCAAGTAATTCCAAACATGCATCTTAGCGTTCCCACTACTACTATATTAACTTTTAGTATGTATTGCTTCCCAACATGCACCTAGTAGGATAAGGCTTGGTTGTTGTTGTATTGCTTCCCAACATCCTACCACTCCAAACAATTCAAGGGACATGTAATGATTGCCTAGAAATCTAAAAGATCCTTCGCTAGCCACCATCCATTGTCAATCCCATGCAAGAATGCATAATGTAGAACAAACACAAGACAGTATTGCAAATCTTCAAGTATAGCATGACGTTGCAACTCAACAAATAGTTAGCATACTAAAAATTCTGAACATTGATGATCAGTGTAATACCCACCGTTGATGTGCCAAAAGTTCATTGACCAAATAGTAGAAGGAAATATTTCGATTCAAACTTCCAGTTTTAACCGAATCACATTCCAATTTCAAATCTGCCCACTCAAGACTTTGGAAGAAAAGAGGGCTAAACATCGGCTCAGTAAGTTTCATGGAAAGCTTGACCATTGCTTGAATTACACTTTGTTCCACTATGTTTATGTTCTTAATTGACTTTGGGAGTTGACGTCGAAGATCAAGTGCTACCAAGCAATGTTCATATATCTTCACATGATATTTTCTTATAGCTGGCATATCCATTGAATTAATCATGTCAGAAAGCATACCAAAGACCAATGACAGGCTCCGTTCACCACATTCAAGAGCACTAGAGTATATTTGTAGCAGAGGTTTGAGAACAAGCCGGGCCTGCAAAGATTAACAATATGAACCCAGTAGAAGCAAATAGACAAAAACTTCCAAGGTTTCAAAGAAATAATTACAACTCACGAGCAACAATGTAGTTAGAACAAAACTTACAGGAACTGTAACCACGAACAGCTTTCGCACAGCATCAGCTTTCATCTTTATCTTTGAATCTACACTGAGAGCATATACTGGACGAAGTACTATAAGATCTAAGATATCATTGAGATATGGATTCAAAGCCCCCCCAAGTTCATTTATAACTGCCTCTAAGGCGTTGAGGACAGAAAGTAACATAGATGACTTGTTATCAGAATCCCCACCAAGTGCCATTTTGTGTCTATTTTCATCTTCCATAATGGGGCAGCTTGAAATTTCATGAGACTGTTTCATTATATTCTTCATAATAAGAGGTAGTTGAGGCAATGCTTTTGACCCAAGAACACTAACTAGAATCCCTGTGGCTTGTATGCATACAGAAGAGAGAGCCAAGTCATCAAAACCAATGTACTTCACAATAGTTGCGAGGCATGTTTCAAATACTGTATTTTCAGCCGGATATTTCTGACATAATGCCTCTATTGAAGAAACTGCTGCTAGCTTCACCCTGGTGTCTGAAGTATCTAGATCTCCATCAATCAACTGGACTATTTTTGAACACAAGTTGTCAAAGAATGGTTTAACATCTTCCCCAATAACTCGCGGGAGGCTAAGCTGTGATTGTTTTGCTTTCCTTTTCTTCAGAACAGAATTTTGGTTCTTCACTATCTCACATAAAAGTCCCAGTGTCTATGAAGTCAAAGTAAAATTAGAAAATCATTAAAAGATAACAAAATAACAGAAAAACTACAAGCTACACTCAAAATCAAATGTCACATAGCATATTTTCCATGACTGTAATAAAAGAAACCCAAAACATAAAGTTAAACAACAAATTTACCTGCTTTTTCACGTTGTTATCTGTGTTGTCCAGTAACTTTGTGATGCTTATAAAGTAAGTAGATGGAGCCATCCAATTTGCAGTGAGATTTAATATTTTGTCTGCGGACTTTTTTAGCCCCTTTATCCTATCTGAAGCAATGTTACTCATTCTCCTCTTGTCTCTGATACATTGTAAGTGCAATACAACCTCCTGCATAAGTGCTCCAAGTGTCGTCTGTAAAAGTACATGGCAAGCTGAGATGGCATGTGTAAGTATAATGTACGATTTACATACAAAAGTAGCGTTCATTTCTCTACAAAAAAGTGTAACCAATAGTTTCCACAATCCATAAGTATAAAGAAGGCATCTAAACTCCAATATTGAATACCAATCCTATTGTTCAAGCAATGGAACCTATATGATGTATGGTGGTTGGCCAGGGCTAAAAAGAATGTGAAGGGTCTATTCTAATATATTGCAAGGGAAAAATTATGTTACAAAAGTAAATTGAAACATCATCACATTATGATAGTTGCATTTGCATGTACTTTATTATCTAGTAATTAATGTTTTGACTTAAATGTTTTGTGTGACATATGGTAATGATAATTTTATAGATTTGATCAAATTGTACAAGAAATTGGCATCCCAAAAATTGATATCAATTCGACAAGTTATGCTATGAACTATGAAGAATTGACCTTATAATGGACTTCCAAGTTAGCAAGGTTTCAAGTTTCTTTCTGTGTTAGATTTTCCATCTCCGATCAGAACGACAGGATTTTTTTGTATGTGTAATGCCCAACACACTTCAAATATTTCTAAGATCAACTCAAATGATTGTAGGTTATTTCTGTAAGGTTCTTAGAAATTTCAGTGAAAGCATGGCAATCGAGTTAGCATATAAGAACGCCCCATAATATAAAACTTATACAGAATTTATGTTTATGAAAGTTTGCATCTTAGATTAAATTGAATTACGACTGAGGAAGTATAAGGAAATATTTCAATAGATTATTACCCCAAGACGGTTTAAGGCGTGGTACCAATTGTTAATGAGAAGTAGGCAACTGCAGCTCCTGTTTGGTTCAATGAAATAAGGCATAGCACCTTAATCAAGAGAAGGAGATTCCGTGGAAAGAGAAAGGATTTCATACTAATTAGCCTAGTGAAGCTGCCTAACTGCAGTTTGAGGCGGAGCACCAGTTATAGCATACACTTTGTTCAGAACAAACAACCCCCTAGAGTGGCTGTGACTGGATTCGATTTAACTTGCATTTTGAGTGGTACAAAAGTAGTCAATCACCTATAAGTGACTGTGCTTCCTAGAAGGATGCCAAAGAACCTATGAAGAAGAGGATAACAAAACAAATCGAGTGGAAAATGTCTCTAGGCTTTCCTCACAAAGGGCTCTGCTTCTTAATTCAGTCACAACCTCGATTACAGCAGCACAGACATCCTAATCTTGGGAAATGTCTTGAGCTTTTCCTCCTAATGCACTCCACCTCTTAGTCCCCATCCCAAGCAGATGAGCATCCTAATCACCAATAGCAAGGGTAAAGTACTGACCATGGAATCTAACTCAGATTGTAGAACCATGACAAAAGGAAAGGTAGAACTCTTATCGAAGATACTTGGTAAAAGCTACAGATGAGGAGGAATCCAGTAAAAGGGAGAAAAGGAACGGATTTCAAAGAACTTAGGACAATGTTAGGATGTCATATCATATGCAGATAATAGATCTCAGATAACAAAGCCCCAAGTGAACAAGATGACTAATCGTAGTATTTGTTAAAAGGAACACATATCTTAGTGCCTGTTTTAGCTAATATATACAAGCACATATATTTCTTTAATACTTGTAATATCAAAAAGGGTTGTGATTGTAGGAGTGGAATTACAAAAGATGGGAGAACTGCACTGTGCCAATACAATTCAGTGTACCTTCGTAACATATTAAGATGCAAAAGACAATCGAATACTACAATCAATCAGTTGCACAAAAGATGATAAAAAAAATGGAGAAAACAGATGTCAAGGATCACCAATAAGAACTTAACATCTAAAAGTAACCACAATGTAAAATGAAAATTTGGAAGCCTTACTAGACACGATGCACAACGAAATGATAAGTCTATTTATACACATAGGAGCATGTACTGGTAAAAGATTCTCGATGCTTGGAAACAAATAATATAACCTTTACAGCATACCCTACATGAGAATATCCAGGTATGAAAGTTTTGGGCAGCTAGTTTTCACTGAAAACATTAGTGCCAATGCACTGCTGGCTTGCTAGATTATTCCCAAGGTCATATAAAAGGTTAATAATGTGTGAAAGGGCAGATAACACAAAGTAGACATTCAGCACAACACAGGGCATGATAAAATATCGATAGCAGAATATCACAGGCATTGATAAGAATAAGGAATAAAACAGCATTAAATACAAAGACGAACAATAAAATGTACCTGAAGATATCCAACATCTTCCAGAGCCTCAAGATCAAAGAGTAATTTAGGATCTTGCAGTTTAAGCAAAGCAAACTGCATTATCAAATGTAGCTGAAAGAGAAATTCTTCTTCATTATGCGCTCCAAGTTGTTTGAAAAGCTTTACTAAACAAGGAAACCATATCTGGCAGGAGTACTGACTGCAGATTTCTACTGCAAAGGAGTATTCCCACTCACTAAGGGTAGCAACAGAAAAGAAATCATTCAAATTCCTTCGAGATTCAGGAATCTTAGTAAGCCGCAGTACCAACGAATGGAATAGATGGAAAATAAGAATGCCTAAGCTGTGCTCTTCTTGTAAGGCTCTGCTAGCAGGTCAATACATGAGAAAAGATAATAAATAAGTTGGTTAAATGAAAGAAAGATGTTTCAATTAGTAACAAACCTCAGAAGATACACCATCAGAGTCAAGCGTCGGGGTTCAGCCAACTCTGGAAGAGCTCTTATAAATATCTGGAAAAAAATTACTTCGTGAAAAATAATAATAAGAAGAGGACATATGGTAGCCATAGACCTACTACCTGTAGCAACTTATCTATACTTTTGGCCTTCAACATCCAGCAAGGCACCATAGTAGATATCAGATCTTCAAGAACATGTTGTGAGTGGCTATCGTTCTTTTACACAAGAAATTTAAACAAATTGTTAATAAAAGCAGAAAGATCCAAAGGCACTACTCTATATAACTAGAAGATATAGGAAATGAGCATGAAATTCACTGCTGGAAATCATTTACGAGTTCCAGCATAAACACCAACAAGAAGGATTCATGTCGACTTGCCACTAAAAATTCAGTAGAGCATGCAAGAAAACAATCCAATAAAATAAAAGTAACTAATTAATGGGATTTCATTTCCGCAAGTCTATTAATTAACCCTTGTTCTAGAAGTACCAAGCTGTGGTTGTGTCAGGTATTTTAAGATAACTAGTGTAGCCTCAAGAAGCTTCCCCACATAAACCAAGGCATAAGTTTTAAAGATGCCCTAAATTGCTCTGAATTTGAGGCTGTGGCTGTATGTTGTAATAACACTGGAGGTTATTTATTAACATTTTTCTATGAATATGGTCTTCAAAGAATTATAAAATGCTCATAGTGTTCTCTCCTTATCACCATTATTTTTATTTAAAAAAATTGTCTCTTCTTAACTAAAGCTACAAATAAGCAAAGAAAATCTTTTTGTGAAAAAAATAGGATGGTTACATTTCTTTGTTCGATAATTTAAGTTACTAAATTATATTTATCTAAAGATTTTTAAAAGACATAAAAAAGTGCACCTGTAGACAAGAAGGAAGAGAAAGAATGTATTTAGATTGTATAGGCATAATATGAAGACAGCAACATTACATAGAGAGGAAACCCACAAGTTGTTGAAGGGACTTTTGACAAAATTAATCCAACAAAATTGAAGTGTCCTGATAATGATGCTAACTTTTATCTAAAAAATGCCAACCTGTTTAAATGCAGATTCCCCAATCACGGTAAATACATCAGAAATGTGTTCTGAGATCCACTCAGATGAGACCTTTGTGATAGAAGATAGCAATAAGAATGCATGGTTACGGGTTGTGACATCTATAGTAGATCTTGCAATTTGAACTAAAAGGCTTATATTGACATGAGAAAATGTATAATCCTGCAAAAGAAATATATGCATATATTAAGATCTTGCGGAACAAAAATGAGTGAATTTAGATGTTTAAATTTTCATAAATTTAGAAACACTTACAGCAAGGTTAAGATTTGACAACAAGGAATCAGTAATATCCTTAAGAACTATTAATATTGCATGACGAGCTTGGTAAACAGAAGTAGTGACATCATCGCACCATTTATCATAAAAGAGTTCCTCTAATATCTTGAAAAGAGGTTTTACTAGAGAAGGCCTACAAATGTGAATGCAATTAGTTAATCAGGCTCAAACATTTTAATGAATAAAATAAAAGTAAACAGACACAAGGATATTGGATCATCACCACAAACCTTTCGTTTAAGTTTTTTTTCAGAAGCAAGATGTCCAGTAATGACACAAGAACAGAAAGTCTTGATTCTTGTGTAGATAATGCAGCTTGATGAAGAGAAGAAGCATGCTCAGTTGGATGCTTATTCCTCTTAAATCTTTTTGATGGCACAAGCTTATGATCTTGGAGATGAATTGATTCGAGTGATGAAACTATGGAAGAGCAATTAATCTGCCAAAAAGAAAGGCTTAGTAACTTGTAAAATATACTAGTAACTAAATATTCCAACATAAACAATTAACTGAATTGCCCAACTCCAGTAGCTAATTGGCCTAATTTCAATTGAAGCTTCAAGTGCAACTGCTGGTAAAAAAATTGTAACACAAAATAAAATGTATACCCTGGAGAGAATGAAGAGGAGATAAAATTCTGCAGGGAAGAAGAGGTAAGATATCCTTTTGTTGTGGGTGGAACTTCAGAATGCTACTTTTGTTCATGCAGAAGCAACATTGTATTACTTTTGTTGTGGCAAAGGAAGGAGGTAGTGGCACGATAGATGTGTTTGTATTGCAGGCATTTATGGATAGGAGAAAAGGTAAAGTGTGCAAAGAGAAGGCGATGTAGGAGAGAAATGAAAAGGGGGAAGAGGGATTATGCAGGCTTTCATGCCAATCGTTGCACTCTAGTTCAGTCCCAACTGAAGTTGTCTAATAAAGAGAGTTTATAATCTTAGATGATAGTGTTAGCTTGAACTAAAACATTTGAGCTAATGGTTGAGCCTAACAAGTTAGTGGGCTCATTTTCATTCTGAGCATGCCATGACATTTAATCCTAGGCCTTACTAACTCGGGGCTTAAGCATTTGGGCCAGCAGGTACGACCTAGTAAGTTAATAGTCAGTTCTATCAATAAGTTGGTACATGACACCAAATTAAGAGGAATCACTTGGAACATAATCACAATTGAACAGAAGGGACCTGATTAGAATAAAGAATTAGTAAACCTAGCTAATAAGGGAACTATTCTAACATCAAACAAGTCTATAAACATTTAATAGCATCTAGCTTGTAAGTATTTTAAGTAATCTACATGAAAATTTACAACACTAGCATGTGGTTAGTATGGTGTTTTTATCGATGGGGAGGGTATGAATAAGTATTTATTTGTAATATATTTTATTCATCAATAATACATATAAAGATAGTGCTAGCTGGGGTTTTGATAAGAGGAACCCTAAGCTTCCCCCAACAAGGAGTCATAGCCGTCCTCTCTCCTACATAGAACATCCATGTGTCTCTCAGCTTCGATCTTCTTTGCACAAGGTGTGCCAACTTCTCAACATCTTCCCCAAACCGATATGTGCTGCTTTGCCTTTGTTGGATCAGCGTGTGACCTTTGTTAGAGCTCCCTCTCCATGCGCGTCCTGTTTGAGAGTGCACCCATTGGCCACACACTCGCCATGTACGCCCTTCATGCAATCACACCAACCATATGTGTCCTCCGTACAAGCATCCTACACTGCCTTCTCATATCGCAGCCACACTTAGTGCAGTCGTTTCTTGGATCATCGAATGGATAGCTCTCCCTTCCTCCTCTCTCCACTTGCATCTTTCCACGAATCTCAAACTATTGTGCCTAGCATTTCTGGTTGCCTCATTCCGCAGATCTAAAGTCAGTAAATGTTTCTCTGTGTCCATCATTTAGCAAGCCTTAAATTGAATTAGTCATTTTTTCTTCACATTAATCATTCCATGGATCTCAAGTTAGATTAATAATCTTCTCTATGCGTACGTCAGTTCATGGGGAACCAACCATCATCTCTCCGCATGATGCTTTCCATAGACTTGAATCAGAATCATATCAATCCTTTCTCTGTGTGGCATTCCACAAGCATCTCAAGCAGGATGTATATTCCCTCCACGTGTGTCACTCCGCATATATATCTTCCCTCCACACATGTCACTCCACATAGATATCCTCCCTCCGCATTCATAACAAATTGATCTTTATAGCACATTCAAACCAGCTTACGTTGGGGTGTTAGGGAATTATATAAAATATACAAGGGTTAAATGCTTGTTTGTGATATCTTCTATTTATCAATAATATATATATAGGGTTATTTGGAATTCTGATAGAAAGATGAATCCTAATTAATAATTAGTTACGTAAATAGTAACAACTAATAATTGATGAATCGAAAATTTTCACACAATTTCTTAGTTGTACAAGACTTGCAATATGTCATTTTCCAATTGAACAAAATTGAAAAGAAGCCAAAGCACTCTGTTAACGGAAGAGGATATCGTGGTTTCAGCTAATATGAACATGCTCTGACTACAAGACCCCAAAGTAGAAGAAGAATTATCAACTTCAATATTATATGTAATCGACAATTTAAATCATAATCTATCTATTGAAAAGGAGATTAAAGAAGTCACATTGTAAAAAAAGGAATAAGCTAAAAATGAGTCCGTGTATGAAGTAGCAGGTCATACATTTAACCGTAGAAGAGCATCTCTACTCGCATTTCGCAAATCACCATTATCGCTCCGGAATAAAATAACCAGGTTCCATAAGAGCTCATCCTGAGAAACGGCAATCATACATTATTATCACATCAAGCCACATAGCAGCTAGAGTACTAGACACAATAAAACAACACAATAGTGATCACACACTCAATAACTTATAATCTCTAATAATCTAAACTCTAAAGATAAATTAAACTGTGACAGCAAAGCTGTCTGTGAAAGAAATTACAATAAGATAAGAATGTCCAAACAGCAGTCATGCACAATAGAATTAAGCATGCAGCTGGCTAAACATCAAAATAAAAAGAAGCTAAGTATACATTATCATTTATGAGTTGATGACAGAGAAAGACAAGAAAATAATGCTAAGTTGCTCGACAACTATGCAGTTTTTAGAAGATGAAACATATAGAATAGACTAACAACAACAGGAAAATCATCATAACATATTAGGAGCATCAATTATTAAATTGTAGTTATTTAAGAATGGCTGAATGCAACAAGAATGAGAAAAAGCTCCACAAAAATAAAACAGATCTTATTATGGCAACCTATGGAATTGGTAACCAGAAAAACAGATTTCTGATAACCTACACATCTTCTGAGAAGTGTGAGTCTAACAGCTTTAAAAATGTATAAATATGAATATTAGAAAATCTTTGAGAAACTATTACTCTAAATAAGTTTGCAGAATGGTAATAAAATTCCAACCTGTAGCTCTCTCTTCAAATTTTCATAAAAAGTTGAAGTTAACATCTGAAGAACCATTAAACAAGGAGCCAAAAAAGCTGGATCATCTGATGCTAAATCATCCATCTGAATCAAAAATACATTTTAAGATGAAAGAATACAGTAAACTTGAGAGAATTTCTACTAGATGAGAAAATGTTAACATGTATATTAACAAAAAACCAAAATAATTTGCAACTTACTCGCAAGGCTCTCAGTAGGTAATCTATGATGTCTGAATCAAGATATATAGAACTTGATAATGGGGAGCAAATCTGAGAATTCAGAAAGAAATAATATTATTGAAATTTACAAGAGAACATGCTAAATAATAAACAGACCATAAGGAAGTATTCTTCCTACTGAATGCAAGTGAACAAACAGGAAAAAGAAAAGAACATAATGGAAGAGGACGGGAATATCGTCAAAGGGCAAAAGAATTACTGCTAATTAGACGACATACTTTTTTAATATATGAAAACTATTTTTAACTTGCATGCCACTAATCGGAGTACCTACAAATGAAGATAATCATCATATTCCTTAAGGCTAGTCATGTACAATTGCACACAATATGGCTTTGCAAAGGTTATGTCAAAAACGAGTGCACACCTTTACATGACATGTATGGGTTCAGAAAATATTAAAAGGGAGAAAGGAGCATAGTGAGAACTTTCGCAGCTGGATAAAGCATATGCTTAAGAAAGCTGGATACTAAAGTAGCAAAAAGATCTGAATGTGAACACAGAAGATATTACAAATAAGAACAAGCTAGATACCTCTAAAAGCAAGCACAATAACTGAATTTCATTCTTCGAAATCTTTTTTTGCAATGAGTGAACACCAGAATCATGCTGACTATATTTGTCCATGAGCTCAAACAGTAAAGATTTAACTCCTCCGACAGACAGCAATGATGCTCCCATTCCTTTGAATAGTGATAATATCATTATCTGCAAAAATGGCACACAATTAATGAGCATTCATTCAATATACGACCATTAAAAAAATGAAAGGATACGTTGGGAGGGGAGGGGAGGGGGATTGATTGCCATGGTAAAACAAACCTTTCTATACAAGGATCCTTTAAGTGCAGACTGGAAAATATAGAGCAATATAGCATCTTTTTCTGCTGGACCAAATCTGAAAGAATATATATATATATATAGCATGCCAAAATAACCAATCAATGAATCCTCCAGAATATAACACCAAAATGCACATGCACAAGATAAAAGATATTGCCTTGTAAACAGCTAAAATAACCACAAGATATAAGTATTAAATGTACAAAATTAAAATAAAATAAAATTAGCATGCCAAAAAATACACAATTTTAAATATAGATACAAAGGGCATCAGTACAGTTCAAGAAGTATATGAAAAAGAACGCCAAAACATTAAAGTAGCTAACACCCACACATAACTGCACAAACAAGGCATGAATGAAATCACACTTCCACAGCTGACAGTTTAATATTTAAAACGTAGTGGAATACCTCTTTTGACTGCTATTAGGAGCTAAGAGATCGTTGCTTGAAGAACTCAACATTGACTTCAAATACGAATGAAGAAAATTGATGTCCAAGGATATCAATGTCTTCTCATTTACCAAAGCCTCCAAAAAATCCCAGAAAGTTGGAAGAGATAAGCTCATAGAAAGAAAGATACCATTCCCTGCAAATAAATAATTGCATTAATATGTTAAGTTATAAATGAAACTTGTACAATCTGGCATATACCTTTTTTAGGTAGAGAAGCATCAATTCTACTACTACCATACATCTTGTAGAACTCTTCAATGCAATGAAGTGCAGATGTCCGTACATCCTACAAGTTATTATATTTAATTACTATTAACACCATAGAGAAGCAACGCAACAAAAACAAAGAGCCACATCTACAGGGGGGAAATTTTCTATAGGCAAGAATAATTTTATATTTAAATACTAAATCAAACCTTATCATGATTAGCAAGTGGAACAAGAAGTGAAGGAAATTCAACTAAAGGCTGTAAATAATTATTCTCATCTGAGTTGGTTCTCTCAGCTGATGCAAATATCGAGCAAATCGTCTCAAACAACTGCAAACTCTGAATTTGAACTTCCGTACTGTAGCCTACACGCAGATCTTCCATCAATTTTTCAGTTCACAAAAGGTTCAACATAGGCATGATGTATAAGCGAAGAGTCAGCAATCATATTGCTAGTGAAATAGGAACTGAGTTATGCAGGCAAATATACATTATAAAAATTCAATCCCCTAACGATTAATGTTAAAATAAGAGAAATCTCATCTAGATTCATCATAATGTGTTTCATTATGAGAATACCGAGTAACATGCTCTTTAATTTCAACAATTTCAACTATACAAAAAAGTTTAGTTAGCTATGGATGCTACAAATTTATCAACTAAATAAGCCTAGTGTTTGTTGTGTTTAGATGATAATGATTATGAGATTAAGGCAAGACATCAAAAAGCTCCTAATCACTTAAAACTTGATCCGGAAAACATAGACAAGAAGGTGAAGGACATCAGAATCCATCTTAAAGTAATTGCCAAAAATGAGCATAGACAATATAATATGATTATAATATTAGATGTTATTGTCCAAGTACAATAATATGGTTAGCAAGGTATAAACATGGTTAATTCAGACATTCATAGTTATGGTCGTATGGATCTGGCAATAAGAGAATTTCAGCAAGCAGAAGGAATAAGTTGAGTAAAAAAATCTATATTAACCAAAAAATAAAATTAATTGATCATTTCTCTGTGTAAAATCTAATTCTTTTCTGAGCACTATTATCAACCCTCTTTCGACTTTTGCTTATTCATATGATATTCACATCCATGATTGACTTGAAACAGTCATGAATATAAATACATCTATATTTTTACAACAGAATCAATACTAAGCCATTTAGAGTTTGCTCTCTAGAGTTTCAACCTTTTCCAAAGAATATTTACCCTTTTCAGTTTCAATATTACTGAAATGCCATTCGTAATATTGCATTCATTACTGAATGCTGGGTAATAGATTAATGCCAAATGGTATGACGTTATGGGATCTGCACTAGCATATCATACATTCTATGGCAATAATCTCTAGACTCCCCAACAACCTACAGTTCTATACTCGCTCTCTCTCTTAACAAAATATACTTATGCACAATAATTTAATTATAATTCAATAAAATAAAAATATAGAACTCTCAGCTTTCAAATTCTTATATAGCCTAAACATTATATCATTCTTCTTATGATGTATGTACTAGTGAGATCAAGATTTTCTCCTCGGTAGGTCACTAAATATAACAAGTTTACGGATATCAACAAGAACAAAGGGCAAAGGGAATTGTTGAATTAGGTCACCAAAATTTATTATCACAAGAAATAGAGTAGAGAAGAAGATAGAAAATAAATTTAGCTCACGTTATGTTTAGTTAAAGTATAGAGAATAAACACAATGAAAATAGAAACTATCTCATAATTCAAAAAAAATGTCATAAACATAACAATTAGTTATTTTATGATTAAAATTTTTTTATAAAAATGCAAGGAACTGAGACACTATACTATTTCAATGGAGTATGAGCAAATTATTTTATGGACTTATAATTTTGCTTTAGAAATTGAATAATGTCTCTTTTTTTTTGTAAGCATGGCATATGCACTTGCTAAAAGTATATGCACTAAGTGATGACCTTACCACGTGCACTCTTCTGAAAGCTTAGAACAGAAATGATTGCCAAAATGATGACCCTACCATATGCATTTGCTAAAAAGTTGATTCTTTGATGTGCTGATTTGTATTTCTTTTTATCAACTGGTAACAATTTCATCTCAAGCAAAAAATGGAGAAAAAAGACCATCAAACATGAAAACAATACAACATTTTCACTGCAATACAATCAAGTGAATCTATGGGCAGAACATTATCAACACAAACCTTCTTCTGCAAAATATTTTGATAGAAACTCAAAAGGCACTTTGCAACAGTTGGCCAATAAAAATTTCAGATGATCACTGAAGAGTTTCTTATGATATGATGTCACAAAGAAGAGAAACAGTTCATCCATTATGTTGAAACTCTCAGAGCTATTTTCCTGTATTTCAGAGGAATAATAGTTCAGAAGCTTGTAGGAGATAAAGAAAATCAAAATTAAAATCTACACTTTTCGTGAGGAAATTGATTCTGTTGCCCCTATTACAAAATGTGGAAGTTCACTTAAGCCACTTACTAATTTATTATGCTTAGCTGCTTCATTGAATGATCTCAGCAGACTCCAGAAAATGCAAAGTAGGAGATTTCGATTAAGTATTCCAACATCAGCAGTAAAGAGCTGGTTAACTAATTCAATATAATAGTCATCACTTCTGTGTAAATTGAACTGCAAGTAATTTATAAAAAAACACTCATTATCATTTAGCTCCATAAGATATAACAAAATTACCAGTATAAAGGGTATACAGAACATTAGAGCCAGAGGCATACCTCTTCAGAAGTAGGATCCCCTGAATGTTCAATTTCATGCCACTCTTTTTTTAGCGCATAAAAACAAGTCCTATATATCTTCATAGGGCTGCCAGACTCTAGAGAATGAAACAGTTAACAAAGGTAAAATTTTGGAATATGAGAGTATAAAAGCTAATGTGGCACTGTCATATTAATTGAATCTATGTTGAATAAATTAGATATCCAAGCAAACTTGGGCAACATTATAAAATATAATAAAAATAAAATTGTTTCCTTGGGTAGTAACGAAAAAACATTGGAGAAAAAAATGAAAGAAAAGAGTATAAGCCTAGATACTAGACATAGTGTGTAGTGTTAATACATGGTTCCTCTCTAAGATGATGAACTTATTAATTGTGTTAAGAAGAAACCTGCATACTAAATGCTTCCTGACAAATGGTGATTATAATTGGAGACGAATTTAGTTAGAATAAACTGAGCTATTTTAGATACTAGAGGATTTAAGTTGGATAGATATAAGTTTGAATGCATACAATTAAAGCTTAGAATAGAAGAAATAACAAGTAAGAATTTTAAGCATCAAAGGATAAATGCAAATTAAGAGGATAAATATAAGCTTCAGTACATGAAATGCAAGTTTAGAATGGACAAGAAGATTCTAAAAGTAGAAGTTGCCGAGCTGTAGATATCATTAGTATTTAAAATAAAGGAATTCTAGAGACTTGAATAATACATGGTACACTTAAAATTAAAAATAAAAACTTTATAATGCAATGATAATTGCAGCAAGCACAAACAAAATCTGTCGTGTGATAACCAACTCGACTATGCCCTGGGCCGCAGCAAGCACAAACAAGAACAATAATAAGGTAGAAATAAGAATATGGAGATAGATGCTAAGGGCCTACTAGGAGATGAAATAAAAAACTAAAATTTTCTAGAGTTAGAGGTAGTACATCAACTATGAATAAAATGGGAAAAAATAGGTTAAGAATTAAGATGGGCATGTTCAATAACAATGATACATTCTAAAGACAGTCAAATTGAACAAATTAGAATTTAAAGACTTTGGGTATGGTGGCTTTACTCACACCATGTAAGAAAAAACCAAATAACTGATGGAATTTGGTGGAAATTAAAATCAGTTATACCATGTAGAAAATGGCATAGACGCTTCACATAATTACAAAATTAGATAATACAAACCCAATCGGGCAAGACGACTGAAACAATTTTAACTACTTATACCTGCATTTACAATGTTCAATGCCTGCAAAACGATGAAGAAAAATAAACTCTTAGAAAGTCCATTGTATCTGTTGCACTCAATCAACCACTCAATCTTCTCAGGAGGGCTCGCAACAAATACTTCAGCCAAAGCTTTAATAGTTCTTAAATTGATGGAAGCAGCATGATCAGAACGATAACTCTGCATCATTTAATGCATTTACCAATTAAGTAAACATTGTTCAAGTGCCCAGAGAAGTACAGTGATAGAAATAAGGGACTGGTGAAGTGATGGAAGCACAAAAATCTAGCAGATTATGCACTCAAGAAGCAATGCTCAAAGTTGTTATCCACAGCCCAATATCATCACTAGTCAGCTATAGCTATTAGCTAGTCATACAACCAATTGAACTTTCCGTACAAACAGATAAGAAGATGATTCACTAAACAAGAGAACGTTTTCAAGTTATTCTCTCAGCAACCCTATATCATTAATAGTTAGATATGGATAGTCATATAACCAATTAAATTTTCTACAATTAATTAAGCAAGAAAAACCACCTTAGCCATGAAGTTTTAGTTGAATGTCAGAATCTTTCAAAGCAAGGAATTGTTAAACAAATTAAATAACAAATACAATTTGTTGTCCACTTGCCACGAATTAGTTATTGGTTGGTTATGTGACCCGCTAGTTGTAAACAAAACTGCAAAGTGAGCATTGGAATACATATGATTTACTAAATTTACTAACCTGAAAACCATAGATACTTTCTTTGTGCAACATCAATCAATAATGTCAGAACACCTATAAACAATATATTGTAAAAACAAAATGCAGAGTCAAGAAAGAAAAACTTTGTACTCAGTTAACCAGGTGTACCCTGTAAGATGGCAGTTGCAATCATACACCTTCAGGGCATAGAAGGCTACCAGTATTCTAGGAACTTTAGCCTATGGTTTTCCTTCCCCAAACCCAGAGCAATAGGAGCTCCATATCATTAGGGTAAGGAAGGGAAAATAATGCAGATGAAATCTCTTCATATGTATCTTCATTATCAACTAAAAAATCCTCTAAATGACTATGACTAATTCCAGGTTTCAGAGAAATTATCTCATTTCCATCATTTGGAGCATCTCAATCTTATGTTTCTTCATTATCAAAATGTCCCTTTATTAGCTCACTATCTACAGAACCATACAAATAGATTTAGCAATGTATAGTCACTCCACCTTTCCAACAAGGTAAAAGTCTTAGCATGATGCTGTGTTTTGAAATGTGAAATATAGATTATAGAATTGGAATAGATATCTGAAATGTTTATGGGTATGTCGACAGCAAATCAAATTTAATATGGTAAGATAGGTCACATATTTGAAGTCCAAGTTTCTGTGTCTACATGTGCATATAGCCTAGTAGTTAACTTATGTAAGACTCCAAATGAATGAGCCTACCCACATGCAAGAAGTGTATAAGAATATTAATTAAAGATTGAACTTTGTCCACTTAACTTAAGCTTTAGATAGACACCATCTAATTGTATTTAGCAATGTGCATAACAAGAATACAATTAATTCTGAAATTTAATCTTCACAGACCAGTTATCAAAACCAAAAGAAAAGGGAAGAAGATTGTGAAAAGTAGGTAAAATTATTAACAGAAGACCTGTCCAATGACTTCAACTCTTTGCATCAACACCCATTTATCCAACTTATTTTTCAAATGCTGATAAATCTTAACAAGGAAATTAAAGCATGAGTCATGAGTTCAAATTGTGGTTCGCCCTTAATTATTTTGTACTTGTGTGCCCTGTGCCTTATGATCACCAATCATACAGCATACATCCAAAGAAAATGTGTCTTGGCCCTCTGGCTTGCAATTCAGTCCAAGACTCAAGATATATACCCAACAAAATTTCGACAATAATAAAGAAAATATAGTCAGAAAGGCATAATTTCCTTGTAAGAAACCTTTGCTCTACCCATGATTTTACCAGTCACCTGTCTGTGTCATGAAACTTTTCTATCTATCCAAAAGGCAAAATGTAGAACATGCATGAAGTTCTTATATACTGAATCAAATGCAGTCCAATAGTTATCAAATTAAACATAAACATTTCAAATAAATATTCACTCTTGACATGTTTATTACCTTCATGTGGTCAGAATCTGTTATAGTTTGCCCAATAGCATCAAAATAAGGCCATTTTAATTCCTTAACTAGCTGCAAAGCCTTCAAGTTCACTCTCCATGTCTGTGGAGCATCACAAAAGGAAAATAATTATGTCTTCCAAAATTGGGAATTGTAGAGAATAAAGGAACAAAATCCAAGAGAGTTAAATTATACCTTTGGACGAACAAGAAATAAAGGGTAAAACATTTTAGCAATTTCTTTAGTACAATTCAGGTGTTCCAACTGGAATTCTTGCACCAAGCGTTCAAGGCATGATATGGCTACGTCACATACTACAGATGTTCTGGAAGCATCTGTTGAAGGGGGGGAAATTGAAAACTAAACAAGGCAAGGATGTAGACAACAAGAAGTATAACAAACAAGCTGGTATAACAACCACGTAAAGCAAAATATCAAAGCACTAAGAATTCCATAGCAACTATGTAACTTTTAAGTTAACAGCAAATAGAATTAACCCATTTACAGACCCCCAGTAAGCCATTAGTCATGTGATTCCCTTAAGAAAACCCATTATATAAACTAAGGGATTATTGTGTGGAACATATTTGCATTTTAAAGTTCTATAGAAAATAAATTCTAGACATAATTCATTTTTCCCTAATTTGTCAAATATAGGTTGTAAAACATAATCTATGGATTATTAAGTTAATAATTATATCCATAAAAAAAACCTCTACAAAACAACAATAAATTGACATAACAAAAAAAACATCCCACTTTAAACATTGATGGAAAAAAAAAACAAGTAAAAGATAAAGCAGCATACTCTGAATTGCAATGCACCAAAGAAACAAACATAATTGACAGATGAGGCATAATTATGAAAGTGCTTAGCAGCCCAAGTTAAGGATAAGGAAACCAAAAAAAAGGTAGATGATTATAAAAGAGTAAGATCCATAATAGCAACTCACCTCTCTCAATTACATCAGTGCATCTAGATAGTATATCATTATATGTATCAAGAAGTTGACTAGGAGTTGCAATTCTGGCCATCCCGTCTATAGACAAGGCTGCCCGTACAACATTTAAATCCTCATCATGTAGAGCACGCATAATTGCATCTCGAACATTCACACGTTTCTAGAGAGGGAAAACAGGTAAAAGGATTAAAAAGGACAGGCAAATATTTACATGTCGATATAGCAGCCAAACTAACCAACAAATGAATTTTTAATAAAAAATATGAGCACTTCAGAGTAAAACTAAGAAAGCCACCTGTTCATCAGCAGAAATGGTTTTCAACATTGCTGATGCAGCTATATTTGCCAAAGCAGTCTGACGAATCACAGCCTAAAAAGAACACCAAATCAAATGGCAATTAAGCTTATATTTGGAGATTGAAAGACCAGTTGCTATCTGAGACGAATAGTTAAATGATGAGACTAGATCAATCTCAAACTTAAAGTAATTGAAAAATCTCGCAAAAGAGAAAAATAGCAAACAATTATTAAAGACCTAAATTCCAATAAACATATGAATTATACTACTAATCTCCATATTTAATACCTCAGGATGTTCAAGCGAAAACCATAGTTTTGAGTCGGATATCTCTGTTGGCCTATCCAATGTGTCATCAAACATCAGGCACAACCTTTGAGTAATGTTTTCTTCTTCCTTTGCATTCATCTTACTATCCTGAGAAAAGAAAATACAGAAGAATCATACACAGTATGAGAAAGAAACCACTCATTAATCCAGATGAATGAAATGAAAACTACAGCAGATAGAAACCTCAAGAAATCTTCGAATAGCTCCATGCAATTCACATCTATAATGCTTATCGAGCATTATGAGAATATTCCTTCCCCAATTACCTGAGACAAATGCAAAGATGTCATAAACATTAGTACAAGAACATTATGCATAGCAAACTAGAAGATAGATGGGTAAACAGCCGAAAACAGGCCAGAATACTGGTGAAGCAGGATCTGACACCAACGTCATGCAAATTTTGTTATCACACCCGCACAGACTACCTACATCCAGACTCTAAAGTCACAACTTGGAGAATGTATCATGCCTGCTAGATTTAGATCTGGTGAGTCCACCTTCTGCAACAACTTCATACACCTTGCAAGAATCTTAGGCACGAGAATCTCAATAAGATCCTTAACAGGAAGAACCTCGACAGCAACTTCTAGAGTTTCAAGAAAAGAGTCCTCATATAAACTGGAGCAAAACACAAGAACAAATTTTAAATAAAAAAATACAGATAGCTAAGTGATACTAATACAGAATCAAAACAACAGGTACCTATGTTCCACCAGTGATTCGATGTAAATGTGCAGAAAGCTCCGGACATTAAACTCATTATTCAATCCAGCAAGTACTCCAGGAAAGTCCCTTTGGAAAGAAATAATCTGCCAGTAAAATGATGCTGAAGAAGAATTCAATAAACTTTTTCACATTACCTTATTTTTTGTAAAACCATAACAGTCTTCTTTGGAAGCTTTTGTATCGACTGTGACTGATAATAGGCAACCAAGTAAAGCCAAAATTGGATCAGCACAAGAAAATATATAAGTGCAACAGATGCATAAAACAAAAGCATGGAGAAAAATTGATGCCAAAATTGTAAATTTAGAAAAAAGAATGAATTATGCACATAGTTGTTATACCTTAAAATTATCTAACTCATCAATCAATTTCAAGGAAATTAAAATAATTATAGATCAGTGGACAAATAAATATAAGCGATAAGAGAAATTATAAGTTTATAGCTTGCAATGATAGACAGCTGAACTCCAATATTGTTTCTCAACAATATTGCATGTTAGCAGTATATGCACACAAAAGGAAATCCACAAAACAAATAAGAAAAAGACGCAAAGAAAGGCATGCAGCACTATAAGGAAGCAATCAGATGACAAAGTGACTTCAAATCACAATTTCCAAAACTGACCATATAACTTTTCTCTCTACATGAACTATAAGACAATGTCAATTGAGATGGTCTGGCAGGAGCTCCATCTCATATTGTAAAAACACAAGGCAGACCAGACCTGATGTTATTCCACTCCAATTAACATAAACTTAAACAGAGGCTCCAAACTTACATATCAAAATAAACAGAAATGAGTCTCAGAAATACAACCAACAATATCATCCATGCATTAAAAAAAGCTAATTGACATGAGATTAAAAAAATGATAAGATTTTTTAAAGACTTTTTGACTCTAAAACATGAAGACCCAATATTCAGCAGTAATACATGGCATCTACATTCACAAAACAATTTGCTAGAATATAGTTTCTAAATTTATTCTGCAGGTAGTATTGCACAGGAATGGATTGAGAATATCTTGAATACTACTCAAATATATGAAAAAAATATTATTTTTAATGAATGGTTATCAATTCACCAGTTATGCAAAGAAAATAAATCTTGGCAAGGGTTTCAAAAAGGTTCGAAAGCATTTATATGCCACTCTTATGTAACAATCCTATCATGTCAACTGTCTACCACTTGAGCAAGAAAAAAACTAAAAATATATATCACATTACAAGAAAAACACAAAAGAATAAACACAACAAACAGAAGGAAAGTTTAACATGTGTAAAGATTAGGACTGACAATAACAGTAAGAAGAGTATAAATAAGCAACAAACAGCCATATCTGGATATATGGTTAAGATGGACTCATCTTAGTTATAAAAGAAACAGAAAGAGAAAAATAAGTTAATGAACCAAATCTTCTTTTCTAGGTAGTAGCAGAATTTGTAATCAACCCCGTGTGAAAATGTGCATTATCCAGAAGTTGCAGATACTTTTTATTTGGGACACATGTATTGTTAAATAATAAACCACTCAAAGAAAATTAAAAGATTTTTACCTGCACAAGAGTAACAAGAGCAATTATTATTGTTCGAAGCCATGGAAGATCCACGGGTTTGCTTGCATCATGTTGAGCCATTTGTAGAATGGAGGACATCAAACTTTGGATAAGCTTTGGGGCTAGCGTTGCTCTACTAGCTAGTAACCCAATTACCATTAGAGCACCAGCCTGTAAAAATGTTAGCTAGTCAAACCTAAAGTGAGAGTAAATAGTACATTAACAAAATCATGGATATCATCAACCGCAAATTGGCCACCTCCCAACTATTTAAGGCTAGCTACATGCATTTTATCCTTCATTGACTAAGGTTGTTTCTCTAGTAATATTATAATCAATGGAAACATTATTTATTGAATTAATTGCAGTATTCTTTGATCTTTGATCTCTCCCTACATCCTACACCTTCTGCTCTAGGTGAGTCAGAATTATTCGTCCCATTACTAATTTTATTATCATCTAATCATTTATTTAAGCTACACAAGATTGCCTTGAATACTAGTATTTTTTATCATTTTCCTACTAACCCAACACATCCTACATGTTTTCTCGTGCTTTTTTTTCTCATTTTAAGTGACAGAATTAAAAATATATTTTGTGGTGATTCACATGCCTGCTTATGTGGTTATTTTCAGAAGAACCTCATTATCAGAGAAAAAAAGTGGCAGATGCAGACTTTATAACTTGATAGCAAAAGAAACCATTTTGGAAAATCACATCACGATAGCAATGACTACCAAGAATAAAAATATACTGGTAATTTTGTAAAACCAGGACTACAAATTGTGATCAATTTGTGGGCATAGCTTACTTTATGATCATGATTCCCTCTCATAGCAGGGTTAAGACCATTGAGAACAAACATCAAGACTCGCTGTACTGTATCTGTCTCCAGCTTGGGAATGACACCCAAAGCCTCGACGGTCACAGCAGTGGAGAAGCAAATAACAGGCCTTGAGGGCTGAAACTCTTTTGTTGGAGATGCCTGCAAGAATATAAGGTACGGAAATCAATGAATGACCAATCTAATACTGCAAGGTAGAGAAATGAAAAGTTCAAGCAATAAAGCACAGACATAGTTGCACAGAGTCTCCAAAAGCCCCTTATCACGAATGCACTGTTGCACAATAACTTTTCTTGGCAAAGGGGCACCTGAAGCCTTTACTCCTTCAAGAAACATCCACTTGCTATTTCTGAAATAAAAGTTCCCCAAAAATTACTCAAAATGCATAGGATAAAACAAGCATCAATGGGGAAACAAAAGATGCAATATGTACCCTAGCTCCAGCAATTGAACAATGCGAACGAACGTGGCTGTGTCATGGAAAGGTAGCGCACAAAGAATAAGTTCGTCAATATTGTAAACATGAACTCTGCAATTCCAACAGAATAAAATAGATCAAATTTGATAAACTCGTACTAATCAATTAAGTAAATGGGCACACCAAAGGAGACATACAGATAACGTCGGATGAGATATTCAAGTGTCTTCAGTGCAGGGTGGAGCTGCAAGTAACCGGAAAGCAGCCGCAGGTACCAACATATCGATTTGTTAACCTTCGCCTCTTCGGCGGGAACCATTTTCTCCCTGTCCAAATCGAGACTGGTCTGGCTAAAAAGGGTATCTTTATATCGATTGAAGCGACCATCTGACTCGATAAGCACGTCCAGCCCTAACATTAAGTTGCAAATCAAAATAAATGAAAGAGCACAGATGACCTACGGCTTGAGTTCGCAAAATATAGCCAACGACGGGACAGGCAAGAGAAGGTACCTGAGAGTGCAATGGGGAGAATGGTACGGAGATCGATGTCGGAGGCGGTCTTATGGTCAAAAAGAACGGATGGACGGACCTTGGTCGCCGGTGCAACCTTAGCAGCAGCGCGAATCGCCTGGAGCTCGGCAGCGACACTCGACATGGCGAAAATAAAAACTCGGCGGAAGCAGCGAAAATGAAATCACTTCTGTAAAAAATAAATGAATTCAATCCTGTGGATCTCTGGGAAGGAGATGGATATGGGCATAGGCCGAAGTGAGAGGATTTTGAAGCTCCTTTTGGGTCCTATCGGCGAGGTACTACGAGCACTTGTTGTGCAAGAGGCGAACTGTCATTAGTTAAATTTCGCCGGAGAGAATAGAAGGAGGAGAAGAACATATTAGAGTTACCTGTACTCGGAAAGGTACGCGGCGGCGAGGGCCGGCGGAGCTTGTACGGTGCGCGAGCGTTTCTAGTTGCGCGGCAGAGAAAGAATAGGGTTTACGGAAAAATTTAATGCAAGGTTGTTTGATATTTTATTTATTAAAAAAATAATAATAATAATAAAATAAAATTTTATTTATAAAATAATAATATTATTTAAATTAAAATTTTAAAATGAATATGAGAAAATAAAAATATTAATATAATAAATATATGTGTGTGTAACCTCTGAATATGTATGTGGTGGCACATAAACTCCGTACTTTTTTATAAGATGGTGGGTAATATAATGC
>JBBPFP010000084.1:3658453-3671950 GCA_037974795.1 Kaempferia galanga
CGATCCAACAATGTCATGCGCCCACTGTCTATGCTACACCTTGGGGGTGTGTTTCAACCTTATTAAAGTTGAATTCTCATCTTGCCTGGTATCCAATTGATCTCAACCAACCAGGACTTTCTTTGCTCAACATCTAGTCAACCTGAACCTTCTGAGACATACCATTGGCCAAGCATCTGGTCAATCTTGACTTGTTAGGACTTCCTTATTGCCTAACATCCGGTTAACCTTGACTTGTCAGAACTTCCTCGTTGTCTAGCATCCAGTCAACTTTGACCCACTAGGACTTCATGCTTCACGTCAATTCCCTGTTTGACTTTCGATCACGAAATGCCAAGTCAATTATGACCCACCTGGATTTTCCTTCTTGTCAAGTATCTGATCAACCTTAACTCTCTTTTAACCAATTAACATATTAATCAACTATTAAGTATCTAGTCAATCTCGACTTACTTGACATCTCAACCAACAAATATATTGATCAAACATCAAAATCCTAACTCAAGTTAACTCGTGCTTAGCTAACTTAGTCAACCTTGATCAGAAAATAATTGCACTAACAATTGGGTCAATCAAAGTTGGAAGTAAGTTTGGTTAGGTTAGGTGGACAACCTAAATATACGAAATAAGCTAATTAAGCCAGTAAGTTAGACCAGATAATCTAGTCGATCGCACTATAAAGATTGATTTGTCAAATGGTATAAATATGATGAATCAATAAATTATTTATATAGAGACATTATTCTTTTTTTGGAAATTATTGCTGGCATCTTGCCTACAACATTCAGATCAATAACTATAAAAATAATTATTCTACATTTAGTATATGCCATATACTTAATCTTTATTCGTTGTATATGACATCTAGTTGTTTTTCTTACCGACCCAACTAATTCGGAAAATATCTGATAACGTATCGCAGTCAAGTTTTGAAAATATTAAGTTAATTATTGAACGCCTTATAAAAAAATAATAAATCCAGTTAACTTTATTGATCATCTCTAGATAGCACTCGTGACGGGCGGCTCAGAAGCCCAACATTCCTTATTTACAAGTCTCATTGGAGAAAAAATCTCTACAGATACACCGTAACTGGGAATCGAACCGTAGGTGTCTGTGAGACAACTGAGTGCCTTACCACTACACCATAACCCCGGGGGCAATTATTGAATGCCTTATCAATCTATGGTTCGGTGGTGAAATTATGAAAAGTTATCATATCAAATTATAAGGTTAAAATTTGGTATCTCTGAGCATGCTTCTTTCATGTCTTAACCACTTATACTAATAGCTAGTAGTCACCCATGATTTACTTCCTCTAAATTGGTGAGACATGTTGGAGAGAGTATTAGGGGCGAGTAAATCACTACTAGTGAATTGTCTTTTACCATCATGTTTGATGGGAAAATAATATATGTCCACTACCGGGGCTTCTCAATTTATTCAAATAGCTAATGAAAAAACTTCTATGGGGTGACCCTCGATGAGTCCTTTTGAGATGAAGAGTTGGCTAGTACGTGGTAATATTACTATTATAAAATTTAGATGTTAAATCCGGACTAATAACTAGGTGTTTATCCTCCTTTATGTACTATTTAATTATCTACTATAGTGTAATTTATCTGTTTTTTGTTAGCTTGGAGATAGACTGACAATAATACTAAATAAATGAATATTATTTGGTCTGCAATTAGGGTTGTAGTAATATTAAATTGAACTGAATAATATTAAAATATTAATATTTAAGATTGAAAAAATATATATGATATTTAAATTTAATTTGAAGTTTGGAGATATAAATTTTTTAACTAGAACTCGATTTGAAATGAAATTTGAGCTGGAGTTTGATTTGAGCCGTTCGTATTTGACTTGAATTTGAGTTCGGTCCCAGATATTTGAACCTTAAGCATATTCAAAATCAAAATTCTATAGAGTTCGAGTTTAGGCCCGTGAATAATAGAATAAAATATTGAGTTCGAATTCAATTTGAATTCAATAATTTAAAATGGAATTCATTTGCACGCAACAATTATTAGAAAAGGCCAAAATGGAATTCATTTGGGTTCGACCCTGAACCCAATCAAACCGACCTTGGACCCACTTATATCGACCGGTCGGTTATGGATCCAACAAACCAAAGCCTCATCCTCTATATAAAGAGATCGAGAGGTTCGCTTAAAAAAAGGCATCTTCTTTTTTCGTCTTTCGCACTACGCAGCCATGGACACTCTCCGATGGTCTGCTTCGCCTTTGCCCGCCTTGGGAGGCCGATCGAGAACGCATCAGATCTCAAATCTGGTTAGTTTTTCTGTGGATTTTTTTTTTCTCTTTGTTCGTCACGATTTCTTCGAATCTCAGTTCCTTCCTCTCTCTTTCTTTGTTTAGGCGGTGATGCGGGCTCATCGTCTTCGAGGAAGCATCGCCGTTAATGTGAGTGGAACCCTTCGTTTCTCCTCTCTATTTTGATGTAGTTAGCTTCCGTTTTGTGTGGGCATATATTTTCTGTGATGATTTGTTCCGGTTGAGTGTGTCTCAGTTGTCGGAGACTTTTTGTTGTTGGGTTTTGGTTGGTGATCGAGGGATTTAATAGTTGGGATATAGGGTTTAGGAGGGGTATTTTGAGAATAATATTCATAGAACTTGTATTGGTTTTTGACAAATCTAATGTTGGTCGTCACTATGCTCGTGATTGTTCTCTATTTAGAATTTTTTTTTGAGTAACACCAACAATTACAGTGAAAGTTACATCTATAATTTCACTTGTACTGTAAATAAAAATAGTGGTTAGAGTGATCCTTCTAGTATAAGAAAACAAAAAATATTCTTGTCAAAAGGGAAAAGGTGAAATGCAGGCGGAAGGAAGGGAAGGGAAGGAAGAACAATGATAGACAGTCTTGCAGCGGCTGCAGCTAGTGGCTACAACTCATGGTCACGAGCTCGCAATTGCAGCTTGCTACTAGGACTTGTGGTCAGTGACTTGATGCTGTGAGTTCGCTGTTGATGATGATGGTTGTTGGTTATTTGAGTTTGTTAGGTAGTTGCTATGAGGATGGAAATTTCTTTCCGCCAGATATCGGGTAGACAAAAAATAGGAAAAAAAAAAAATATTCCGCGAACAAATTCAGAATATGTCCGTAGATTATTTTTGATTGCCAACCATTTTTGAATGAAGTAAACGAGGGATACAGTCTCTATTTTTGTGTAATCAGTCCTTTCCTTCATGCTCCGGAGTAAACAGGGCATAAGTGTTGAATGGATGCAACTTTGTTTAACTAGTTCCCATCAATGATATACAATCATTGTGCTTTTTTGAATTTTGATCAATGCATTCATCAATTCCATCCTTTCCAGGGTTCTCTAAAATCTTCTTCAAATACGGATCATGTTTATGATGAAGTGAAGGATCAGAAGTCTGAGACATATAGCAATGATATGACAAAAGCAATGGGTGCTGGTAATTTTGTCAACTTTGTTATCTTGGAGACTTGAATATTTTGATACTCTTTAGGTGCTAGTTTACCATTGAAAAGGTTGCACTTTTGCAAATGTGTTCAGTGCTGACATATAGGCATGAGCTGGGAATGAACTATAATTTCATATATCCAGGCATGATAGTTGGTTCCTGTCTACAGGTTTTCTTCTGTTTTACTTCTTGACTAAAAGAATGTGTTATTTTCTATCTTTGATCTAAGATTGTTGCAATTCAGACTCCACTAGATGTTGACAAACTTCGTAAAATTGGAGTGAGGACTATCTTCTGCTTGCAGCAAGACCCAGATCTTGAGTATCCTAATTGTTACTTATTGGTCGTGACAATCTTTATTCAAAATTAACCTAATACATGATCTTGATGGACTAGTTTTATTTGTAAGGGAGTACAATTTGATGTTTAAGAATGGAAATTCTTGAAAAATGGGTGCTTCCGAATGTGTAGATCATATGATACAATTAAGTAGCGTTTTCCCACTTTAATGGAAATCATAATTTCACAACAGTCCCTTTGGGATAATGATATTGCAATGAGTGATTGCAATTCCTCATATGTATGCTACTTTAAATCTTTGACCTACTCTCCACTTCATCTTAGGATGTATGTTCATTTTACCTTTGCACTGATGTCAAGTATATTATTAAGGGCCTTGATAACACTAGTTGTTTCCATGCTGAATTCTAATTCTCAAATTGTCTTGTTTGATGGTTACACATCTTTAAGTTCTATTCTTCATTTTTTTCCCTTCATCTCTTAATCTACCTGATTTATGATTACAGTTCTATTGTTCATTTCTTCGACTCAGTAATAGTGCTTGAGAAAAATGTACGAAGGCTGTTCATACTATTCTTTAATGCTATCGGAAAGATTTGCCTATGTGGCTTGTTTCCTTCATTCATATATGCAGATATTTTGGGGTGGATATTGGTGCCATCCGTGAATATGCCATTGCATGTGGTGATATTGAGCATATTCGGGCTGAAATTAGGTGAGTTTGGATATTGTTATTGATGGAGTCATAGATTAAATTAATATGATTTTAATATAGATGGCTTACAATGACACATACGTAATGCAAATCTGTTGTTTCTCACCTGCATTATGATCACAATTATTTAGATACATCTATTGTTGCACAATAGATTTCTATTTCTCATTCCTAGATTCTGATCAGTACTGAAGAAAGTAATAACTAAGAAGTATTTCGTAGTTTGAAAGTTGCAGTAATTATTCTCTTATATTCTATTATTGGTGGTGTCATAGGGATTTTGATGCATTTGATCTGAGGATGAGACTTCCTGCAGTTGTTAGCAAATTGTACAAGGCTATTAAGCGCAACCGTGGAGTAACTTATATTCATTGTACAGCTGGGCTTGGAAGAGCACCTGGTGTTGCGGTAGTAGACTATTCTGTGGATGTCTCATTCTTATCATTCATTTTGATCTTTGTTTTTTATAAGGATATGCTAGCTCATGTACTGGTGAGTTATATAAGAAGCTATATTGCTAACATTTCAAATCAACAAAATCATTTCTTATTACATTGACAAATGTTTTTCCCCCTCCCTCTATCCTTTACACCTTCAAATCTAATTGATTCAACTCTTCTAGCCATAAAATGCTCTTATAGCTACAAAATGCATTACTGGTCGTTCAAGATGTCCATACCCTCTCAATGATGTTTCAATTATTTTATTCCCTATTGAAGCTACACCTAACACCCCTAGATATTAATAGCCAATTCCAAATAATTGGGATGCATCCATCTTCATATACTCACTAATAGCCAATCCCAAATAATTGGGACAAATGTGGTTTGATGACTGTTTGGGCCATGTGGATCAGTTGTGCTCTGTCATTCAGGCATGCACACTACCCTAGCCTCCTACTTGGACAGTCACACACTATAATTGAAAGCTTTAGCTCTTAAAAACTAAGCTTATTGATTACAGTTGTTATTAAAATAGTTTTGCATTATGAGGAAATTCAATGTAACTTCTCTTATGTTTGTTAAACTGTAGTTGGCATATATGTTTTGGATTGAAGGCTATAAACTGAATGAAGGCCATCAACTACTGCAGGTATTATAATAATATTCAGCATGTTACTTTCTTAAACTTAAGCAGGTGCCTTGATGTATATAACTGTCTTTTTTTGTTCTGCTTAAAATTTAAGAAACAAAATCACTTGGTGCTTGAATGTGAATGTAAACTTAAGTGATATCTTGACAAGAAACCAGCTTCACATCATTTAGAAACATAACAAACCTTAGGCACTTTGTTACAATTTTGGCAATCATTTTTGAGAATATTTGACTTTTGTTTAAACTTGTTGCTAATTTGTGTAAAAGAAATTCAGATTGCAGCAATGTGTCACTTTGTCATCTTTTTCATAATTTTTTTTTTCAGAGTAGGCGAGAATGCTTCCCGAAGTTGGATGCAATAAACAATGCAACAGTCGATATGGTCAGTGGAATCTCTTTATTTGTAGAAAAAGATAACCTTCATTTAACATGCCTCTTGTTTCCTATATAAATTGTGTGCTTAAATATTTTCTCATTGGATGCTCAAATAACCTTAACATGTGTCGGATGTTTTATGTGATTGTAAAATTGTAAAATACTTCTAAAACTTAGAGAAAAGTTCTATAAAATCGCAATTAGACCTGCTATGTTAAATCGAGCTGGATGTTTGGTTATGACTCGATCACATGAGCCAAAGATGAGAGTTATAGAGATGAATATGTTAAGGTGGATGTGTGGACATATGATAATAGATAGAATAAGAAAAGAGGACATTAGAGAGAAAGTCAGAGTTGTATCTATTGAGGGAAAACTCTGAGATAGACTTTTAACATAGACTTTTAAGATGGTGCGGGTATGTGCTTAAATGACCAATAAATACTCCGGTTAGGTAATGTGATACTATGACAAACACGCATATCAAACGAGGAAGAGGAAGATCAAAATAGACTTGGTTAATAACAATAAAATAAGATAAAATTTATTTAAGTATAGATGATGATATAGTAGGGGATAGACCTCAATGGCGTAAAAGGATCTATAGCTGACCCCACCTAGTGGGATAAGACTTGGTTGTCGTTGTTGTATGCATATGTAATTATAATTGATTATTTTTGTTTTATTTTACAAATTCATTTTCTTTAACATGCAGATTTAGCACTAGTTAATACTTAGTAAATTGAATGGGACCATAGATTGTGCTTTAGGTTTTTTATTCTTGATGTTGGTATTTTAACAATACTTAAGTTATTCATATCCTTAACAGATATACTATGTGAGTTTCCTAGGTAGAAAGAATATGTATCTCACTCTTTACAATAGTTGGTGGAATCGGCCAATCCACATTGGGATTGGTCGGCTCATACCGATCCAATTTTGTTTAAGAATCAGACACCTTTTAAGACTACGAAAGTCTTAATTAATTAAGGTCAAAGTAATTCTAAGTTCAATATCAATAATTGCTAATCAATTGAGATCGAAAAAAAATCAACTCAATTTTTGTGAAATTGTGCAATTCACATAGTTTCTTAATTGTGGTGTTATTTAAAGGTGGATACATTGAAATTGGCACTTGTTCTCAAGCATTCTTAAGGAGGAAGACAATGACACCCTTTTTGTCTTGTCTTCTTTAAGCTTTAGGTGTTCTTGAGGAGGAAGACGTCATGCAAAGGTGAGAGATTAGATCGAACTAGGGTTGCCATCTATCTTGGATGTTATTAAGGAGGAAGAGTGCCTCAACTTCTCATGCTTTAGTGGTTCTCAAGGAGTCACAAAGAGGAAGACAAAGGTTTTCATGAAGTTTCTGCCTTTGCTTCATGAGGAACAAAATCGTGATTTGCAATTCATGTGAATCTGTTACTCTTATTTCCAATCAAGGTATTGTTAATTAATTAGGAGTATTAATTATTTATAATTTTAAATTTAAATTATTATTTCTCTGAATGATTATATATTAACATAATTGTCATGATAACACCTAGAACAAACTCAAATAACTAAAAAAATTATCATGATATAATGGTAATGAGTCCGTAGCTGCACTCAAAAGCATAGTCATGAAAACTACAATGATTCAACGGTCAAAATAGAAAAAACTAAAATTGAGTTGCTCTTTAGTTGGTTTTGCCTACAAATCAGATAACCAAAAAAAAAAATTAAAGAAAGAAGGCTCAATTGCCATTTTTTTATAAGAAAGAAATTGAAAGAAAGAATGGTTTTTAACTAATTGTCCTAATTTTGTCATAAGGTCAAAATTTCAAATATACCCCATAAATGTAAATAATGGCATGAAAGGTATATTCAACCTTTTGATAATATTAATTTAGGTGCGTGTGTGTGAATGATTTTGATATCCTCCCCGACCGCTCATCCATGACTGATTGTGCGGGGTGCTCAGAAGTGATCTAGGCTCTCCAAAGTGAATGTGCTCAGGGCGCCTCGAGCACTCAGCTGTGGACACAGATCACCGACACGAATCGCGCACGGGCAGGATATCAAATTCCTATATATATATATATACATACATATATATATATATACATACATATATATATACATACATATATATATATATATACATACATATATATATGTTTTTGATGGAATGAAACCCTATAGATATCTTATTGTGAATCTCATCTTTTAATATCTTATTTTTTTATTGTTTGCTTCATATTGTTGAGTGTTGTTATTGTTGGGAGTCCAATCTTGACACTTCAAATCAAGTTATTATGTAAATGCATGTTATGAGTAAAATCTATAAATTTGCAGTGTAACAAATTAGTATAAATCAATCACTCTAATAGAAGTCAAAGTTTGGGTCAACATGTGGTTTGACAAATTGATTTCGCCACCGGACTAATGATCCAAATCTCTTTAATCTTGATTTTCACTTTGGTTTTTAGGAAAACTGCACAAAGGAAGTTGTCATTTCGAATTTGATGTGTATGCAGAATTATATACAAGTTGGATTGTTAGAGCAATGTTGTGTAATGTGGCTCTTTGTTATTTCATATTGCACTTTGCATGTGTGCATCATTAATATCACAAGTTTCATCTTCCATGTAGATTTGCTATACGTGCAATGAGTCGAAATTCAACTCAAGTGGTGTGACCAATTAATGGTGTGACCAATTGAACCAACCAATTTGCGTGAACAAGTGCCTTGAGATGGTGCATTCTGTATCGTCCAAGTGATTCAATAGCCTAGGAAAACTTAGATTTGTATAGATAAGCAACAACCCAACCAAATGGTGTTGAATAGTCTATATAAGGCTAAAGAATGGGCTAAATATAATCATTTGAATTCAATTACGAATTCACAATAACAACAAGCCTTCTCTCTCCCTCTAAGCATCCTTCTTCATCCCTTCAGATGAAATTTCAACCACTACATTTGGACACTTGACAAATACTAGCGACATTGTCTCTAAATCAAAGGGACTGTAAACTCTTCCTCAGTAAGGTAAGTTTTAGAAGAGTGGATGATTTCATTGGACCATGAAGGAAATTAGCTAAACCCTGGTTGCACACCATTGATGGAGGAAAATAAAGCCTTAAGCAAAGCATGTGTGCATTAGGATTGTCGATTCCTACAAGTCGATAAGCTATCATTTCCACCCATCGACAACTAGAAATTCAACAAGGGATTGCCTTCAGTAGACAAAATCTTTGAAAATCCCCCAAAAAATTGATTGGGTGGTTTCCTTTCTTCACGCTTGAGGTTTAGTGCAACATCATAGAGTAAAAAAGACGAGGTGGAAATGATGGAAGAGAGTAGCGGATAGTTATATGCAGAATGTGTTGTTAGTAATGTTGTGGTCCCCATGTACAGTAGTTGAATAGCAATAGTGGTCAGTTTTATAGAGTTCTATGTCTAATTTGTGTTACTAGTTTGTCTAGTTTAGTGAGAGTATTTAGTGAGTGTAGAGAAATGGGAGCAGCATGAACATTTTATGCATTCTATAACGTGGAGCGGAAAATAGATAGGAGGATTGGAGTATGTTTCAGCTCTCATTTATTTCTCTCTTATCTTCTTGTTTGAAGATCATCTTATATCTTCCTTGAAATGAATCACAATTAAGCTGCTAACATAGGTTGAAAAAGAATAACATCCGCCACCCAAGGTTCGTTAATTTCCTTATTTTTGGGTGTGTGTTACTGTTGTTGAAGGAAGAGGAAACTTATTGCCACTTCCCAGTTTTGGAGCATCCTTTTGCAGTTCTACATCATGCCTATTCTGAAATCAATGCAAAGCTACTACCACATCTCACCATTGCAATTTGTTTGAAGTTTGCACGTAATAGCACTTATCAATATAATGCACTCTTAGACTTCATACCATAATTTCTTGTTGGACTACTAATCTTTGTTGCACTATGTTTGTAGCTTACAGGACTATCTAAGAGCCCTGTGACCCTAATGTGGAAAGATGATGGGTGCTCCTTGGTTGAGATTTCTGGACTTGACATTGGATGGGGTCAGGTATGCTATTTGCTATGCTTTTGATAAAATTATTTACAACTATGATTCTGACTTCTTTTGATTTAAATTTGCAATAGAAAACATATGTGATCAATTGATCACACCACTTAATTAAAGTTTGCACAACTTAACAGTTTGAAAGGTATTTTTCACCATTTTACATTCTTCTGGTCTCTCTTGGTTAAAATAATGTTGTTTGCACAACTTAGCCTTAAGGTTTCTTAGAGTAGCAATACATTCTTCTGTGATAGTGGAGAAAATTGCAATCTTAATGTCTCTGCAAAACCCTTCAATGCTTTCACTGGGCAATTCTTGCTGAAGCTATAACCATTGCTAACACCACGTTACCCTCTTCACGATCTCCAACTAGCTACCCGCCTGCATGCTCATCTCTGTTAGTGTCATCTCAACGATTAAAGGTGTACCTAGGAAGTGCCTACATATTTAGCCCACATAAGGAAACCTAGCAGTTATACAAAAAGGAACTCAGTTTTCTTAAGAAATTACTCTCGATGTTTCATCTCAGATTAACTTCTGGAATACTAAACTTTTTTTTTTTAACTACAACACTTTAATCAAGTTGCTCCATTGGTTGCTACTTTAAACATTCCTTTCTCATTTCTAGCATTTCCTCTCCTTTGGGAATAGATGATATAACTTGTTTTTATTTCCAACATTTTCTCACTTGAAGTAATATTATATGTTAGTTCATTCAATATTTTCTCCTCTTTTATCTCTTTTAAGAGTAAATGTAAAAACTCTAGTTTCTCTTGTTTCAATCAATTTTTCCATACATGCTGACCCAAGCTGTCAATTTCTGCCCTTGTTAGAGCATGATAATTTCTGTGCTCCAACTTTAGGAATGTCCAAAGATACATATTTTGCCCTATGTTGCTAGCTTAGCTGTCAGGTAACATGTTAGTGTCCTTTATATGTGATGAATGCAATTATTCTCTTTTCAATTAAATATAGTTGCTCCCCGGTTTTGGCGCAACGGGAAAGTTGTTGTCGTGTGACCTAGAGGTCATAGGTTTGAGTCTTTGAAATAGCCTCATACATAGTAGGATAAGACTGTGTATAATAGATTTCCTCGGGACCCTGCATGGGCGGGAGTTTCGTGCACTAGATTGCCCTTTTTATAGTTTATCCTTTAAGCTCTTTTCTTCTATTTTGGTAATCTATATATGTTGTCAAATACGAACATAATTTGTAATCACAATTATGCATGCATATATTAATTATTTCCTAGTTAAGTATTCCATGTATTCTACATGGCAAAGAGTCCAGCAATGCTTTGATTGTGCCTGTGAGGTGGATCAGGTATCTATTATTGGTTTTGTGGTTAAGATACTGGAGTTAGCCACTCTCAATTTGCATATTTTTGTTTCTATTGTTTGCAGAAATAGTATCGGATTCTTTTTTCCAACTTCATACTTGTATAAAAAGTCACAATTTATTCTGTTTTTGTGATTATGGCCTTAAAAATATCTTTGGACATGTGGGGTTACTGAAATAACCAATAAAAAATCTTACTATTTTAGAGTGAAATGTGGAGCTTCAACATATGATAAAAGTGAAACAAAATAGGTAAGATAATATAGACTTGTCCAAAGATGTTGAATACATCTTACAATTAAAAAATGTCAAATCGAGTGGGTTAGAATTAAGATATAATATAATTAAAAAGGTGATCTAAGAAGCTTGAATATTACCAATGATCAAGCACTTTATAGAATTCAATGGAGGTTAAGAATTTCCACATAACTGATCCTAAATAGTTGGGACTCAAAAACATGTTGTAGATGTCTTTGAAATATCCATGTTTTCATGGTGTAAGGTTACATAATTACCATTCCTAGCGGGTGTAAAATGTGTGATTTGGTGCCTAACCTCCCCATGCAAAGAGCTGTTGCACTAGAGCAAAATGCCCCTCGTGATTTACTTGCTTGCATCTTGTCTTGGACAAACGATATGGGCCACTTGGGGTGAGTAATATCACTTTTTGTTCTAAACGGTTATATACATGGAACGAAATACCGTGCCGTGCCGCCCGGCACGCACAGTATTTACCGTTCCGTCACCGGGCCTAAATCGGCACCAGTGCGACATGGTTTTGTCGTGAAATCGTGCGTGACAGATTCTTTTTGTCGCGCAATCATCAATTGCGCGACAGAAGGAACTGTCGGACAATCGATTGATCGTGACGGAAGGAGCGCTGGAAGGCGTCGCGGGCACATCCCGTGGCGCTGGAAGGCGTCGTGGTCACCACGCCGGCGCCGGAAGCTTCCGGGACGCCTTCCGGTGCCGGTGGAAACCTTCGGCGACGCCTTCTGGCGCCGGTGGAACTTCCCCGACGCCATGCCAAAGTCCGCTTCGCTCGTGTCGCCGTATTTTTGGGCACATCCCGCGGCGCTGGAAGGCGGTGCGGTCACCACGCCAGCGTCGGAAGCTTCCGCGACGCTTTCCGATGCCGGTGGAAACCTCCGACGACGCCTTCCGTCGCCGGCGGAACTTCCTCGACGCGACGCCAAAGACCCATCATGTCACAGCGTTTTTTTTTAATTTAAAGAATTCCTCGGGAATTTAGGCTTCTACTACGGGGTATTTTAAACTGGATTTAGAATCGCTAATTAAATTATTTTAATAAAATATATAAAATTATATTTAAAATTGAAAAAATTAATAAATTTATTAATTAAATGATTTTTTAATATTTTAAATTTAATTTACAAATTAAAAAATATATTCCAGATTTATATTTTTATATTTTTAATTTTTTTATATTATTTAAAAATTCAATATTTCATTTAAAAATTCTAAAAATTTTCTAATTTTTTAATAAATTAGATTCATTTTAGATTTTTTTATTTTTTTTATTATTCTATTTGTTTATCTATTTAAAATATATGTTATTTAAATTTAAAATTAATTAAAAATTTTCTAATTTTTTAATAAATTAGATTCATATTTAGATTTTTTTTATTATTTTATTATTTTATCTATTTAAAATATATGTTATTTAAATTTAAAATTAATTAAATGAGTAAATATTTAATTTAGAAATTATTATAAAATTACATTGATTAATTTATATACTTAGTTACTTATTATATATAATATTTTTTTATCTTAGAATTAATTTACAATTTCAATCAATTAATATTATAAGATGTAGGATTTTTTAGAAATCTTTCTTTCTAAACCTATAAAATATATATTTTTGTCTTAGAAATTAGAATGTCTCTTATCTCTGCATGATCTGCTTAGGAAATATTATTTGTCGTTTATTTTATAAGATTTGATAAAATCAGGTATGTTGCCAAATTTATAATTGATAAAGCCAGGTATGTTGCCAAATTTATAATTGATTATTTAATCTGGATGTTCGAGAATTATGGAGTTGATCTAAACAGAATGTCACAAGAACCAATGCATCCATCTGATTTACGTCACTCCTTTTGGTATTAATAATTTAACATATTATGATGTATTAATTATAATTT
>JBBPFP010000084.1:3704293-3714452 GCA_037974795.1 Kaempferia galanga
GGAATGTGACTACTCTCGCTCGGCAGTCGACTGTGGCATGGTACATGGCCAATCAAACCATGCCTAAGATGATGTCAAATGTCACCATGACTAATACCTGCAGATCCACTATAAGTGTTTGACCATCGAAGTCTAAAGGACATCCTTTGACTTCGTGATTGAAACTCACTTCTCTAAATGGTAGAAACACTGCTGATGCTGATTAGTGTGATTACAGGAAATCTACGGATTGTAACCCACAAATATCTGCGATATAAATGAATGTGAACTACCAATATTTATCAATAAATCTGCAAGTGCAGAATGAACTAACATAATACTCTAAATGACTGATCCCTCGGTTTGCTGTGCCCCCTCAGAGAATATCCTCTATAATCTCCACTGAGTAACAGCTGGATCTCGTAAGTGTTAGGTAGATGACTCTACACTTCTCCACATCGATGGGGTTATCTATCCGCATGTACCTTCTAGGTTATCCAACCTGGCACACATAGTCCATGATCAAAATCCTCATGGAATAGGATACATCAATTCTCTAGAGACTAGAATAGTATGCAACTAATTCGACCTTTTCTTCTCAGTACAAGTCATGTGCTCAGATGTGCCTTCCAGTTTATCTAACCAAGCATAACTAATCCCAAGGGTCAGAATCTCCGTTAAATAGAGTAAATCAATCCTTTATTGACCCAACAAGGATATGTGGCTCTAACCTTCACCCAATAGTAGCCAAGGGTTGGTACGATTGATGGCATTCTATGAGATTATAAACCTTGATCTCTAATAAGTTGTTGACGGACTCGACCCCTACTTCCCAACTCAGTATCAATTTGTGTGATAGTAAATGCTACATTCTCTCCATCAAGTTTGAGTCCCAAAGTGTTAACTAGTTGTGTCCATGATTGTCCTCGACCACAGATAAGGCTGACTCACTAAGCGTCACTATGCCAACACTAAGTCGGTGGATACCTAACAGATAGGTTTATAAATAACTATACAATCTTACATAACTAAACAAGGAAATAAACCCAAACAAGTAAGCTAATTATTAGAGCATACCTTATTTTTCTATAGCTTGGAAATGTTCGGCACTGTTTGGTCCCAAAACTTGAAAAGTCATATCAAGGAAACCAAAACACGGAATCTGAAACATAGAAAACAAGCCTCGTAAACCTGTGGCTTTGATACCAATAAATTGTCACGTCTCGAAGGAGTTCCTGTTTGATGAAAATCGAACATCATCTCCCCCTTATGACAATGTATGGATCCGGGATACATGACCACACGACCCACAATTATAAATACATTAGCCCACACTGCTGGAGACAAACTCATCCACGCAGTTGTATATGCAGCTCACACAGTTTGAACAAACACACAAAAACCAAGACAAATGATAAAAAAGCCACAAGGTAAAACTCCAAGTCCAAGTTAAATTATCATAGTACCAAATCTATAAATCTAGAAAGCAAGTAAAATGTGAAGAAAACATAGAAAGCCTCCTTAGATGTGACGTGGGACTTGCAGGTAGGATCCTCTGAACGACTCTGAGTAATATATACCTGCTACCTGGTGAAAGAAAAACCAGTATAAAGACAAATAGTGCATAATCATAATAAGTATTTAGAGATACAAAGGTATACAGTCTCAAAGGGGAAATCTACAAGTACAATAGTAATGCCAAAACATATGCCCATACCTCAACGATGTGCCAAGCACGTAATATAACAAAGTACAAGAGTGGATCTATTACAGTACATCACATATCCAATAGAGCATCATAAGAGACCTATCCAGCTACTAATAAGTAGGGCAATATTGAGCAAATGCAATAGTCATATCTCAACAATATGTAAGCATATCATAGCCATAACAATACAATCAATCACCAGCATACGCAATCACATATCATATGCATTTGCACATCAGGGTCACTCCCACCTACCCTTCAGTTGCCACGACTCCTATATGGTTGAGAGGTCGGGACAATGACAACTGTACACACTGCCAACAACCACTACTCCCGAGTGGATAGTTTGCTAGTAACTAACTAGCTACATCGCAATGGGTCCATGTTGTTCGCAACTTTAGTTACCACTAACCCCGAGTGAAGTGAGTTGGGCACGACCGGACAAGCTGCACTCACTATAAGCACACTACCCTGAGCAGTCGTGTGAGCAGCAAGAGACGACGACTCTTTCGACCACAAGGGAGACATAGTCGCCGGCATGCATGCAATTTCATGATGATTAAGATGCAGATAATCATCACAAATATATATATCAACCGGACATGGCATAATAAAACAAGCATGCTCAACATAATACATGAATATAAAGCAACCAATGCGAATAAACAAAATATCTAGAATCTACTATATATCATGGATGGCAACGAGAGATTGTATAGATATCGAATCGATCATATCAAAGGTCATGTAGGGTAAGTATCAAACTCAGATAAAATATGAGTGGAGTCAAGGTAAATATGACATCTATCGAAACATAGATTATGCACTAAGGTTAAAATACTAAAGGAAACAAGCATGAAGTACCCGCCTCTATATGTAGTCTGTGCCAAATGACTCCCACGCCGTGGTACCCGTCTCAATTAGAGTCTTGTATCAGCGTATACAATTTAGCTATATTCTTATGTATCAATAGCTAAATTCATTTCCCAGAACTAATTAGGGTTGCCCATATCGTAATCCGATCATAGCTATATTTGAGTTTCATTGATCATTTTGTTGGGATTCCTAGTACCTAGATTTTTATTAATATTTACTTAAGTTTTACTGATTATCTATCTATAAATGCAGATTTTTTAAACTAATCCACACATGGTAATTTCAAATAGAAGCTGTCTTTGAGATAACTCCTCCACGGACGAATCTCTCCGTTCCACATACAGATCCGGTAGTTGCAACCTACACAATAATTTATTTATTTTCACTATAGGGCTATTGCGGTTGCAATCTGCATTTTTGAGCTCTTGCATCATCTTAGTCACATGTTCATCGTCAGTTTTCAACATGAATAGGTTATTGAGGTGCTATGTTGCTGGAGGCTAGATCAGGCAGTGGTAGAGGAAAAGGTGATATAAATGCAGTGATTGTGGAGAAGGGGAAGGAGAAGCTAGTGGTTTAGGAGATAAGGAGGACGTTTAGAGATGAACTGAAGTTTGGCTCATTTTTGTATTTCTTGAGGGTGAGTCTCAACTTTTCAAAGAACCTTCTGCCCACACCTCTCCATTTTGAGTCCTAAACATCAAAGTTGGTGTGGTACTGGTGGCATGCCTCTGTGATGCAACATGACTTATTATGCTGTTTCTGTGAACTAATGACTTGCTTCTTGGGCATTGTCTCTCTTTGTTGGATCTTACTTCATCCGTTACCCATCTTGATGTTTACCCATAATGATCACCCCTACTTCATCTACAACAATCAGGGAGGTGAGAGGAGAAAGTGGTGAAGAGATTGTTGCAATCCAAAGAGACCACAAGGCCTTGCTCTTGTGAAACATGAAGGTGTTAATCATCAGATTAGGCAATCAAGATGCAGAGGTATTGATTGGTGCAACAGCAAATGGATTTGATGTTTGATTGATTGAATGGGTGCAATCATTTATGGATTGCAACAATGAGAGAATGACATTCTGCGGTACTAACTAACCTACGACCATTTTGGTCAGCATTTCTAACCAAATTATGCTAATTCATCAGCATCAAATCAACTATTTTCCCTTCCTTTTTGTTGTTTTGCTTTTTAAATGGAGAAAACATAGTCAATTAAGAGAGATGAAGTATAGTTAATAGTTGTTTAAATGAATCACGATGATGATCAGAATCAAAGTCATGCTGTTTGTAGTCAAGCATCCTTGCCATTCAAAACAGGAAGAAAAGCTGTCCATAACAAAATTAAATTGAAAAAGATACGGTCAAACTATTGCCATATTAGCAAGATACTATGAGCAGTACAACTAACATGGAATTCTAGAGTTCATAAAGGTGGATTGAAAAATTAATTAATATAATTCATTTCTAAGTTATTATTTTGAGTCAATATTTTGTTGCATACTATGTAAATCAATAAACTTTTGTGTTATTTATCTATTTTTATTATTTTACTTCTATGATTTTTAAGACTATTTGTTTAACAATTGTTTACCAATCCGACTTCATCTATAGTTATAGTCATTACGGAATACCCATCTTTCAACATGATAAATTAGCAAATAAGAACAATGCAAACAGGGAGATTTTCAATTTCTAATCGCATTGAGGTTTTCTTGTTTTGAATGAGTTCATTCTATGGTTCAAGGTGCCAAGTTGTGCTAGTTGGCACATGTGAAATTTACCTTTCTACCTGTTGACCTACATTGAGATATTGCGGCATCACACTGTCTCGCAGTGAAACAAAGAAACCATGATGGCTCAATGGAAAGGAGAGAATACATAGAGAATGGGAAGAGAAACGTACATAGAATGGGCTAGAGAGGCAGAGGACGAGTGTGGTGGTGGATAGAGAGCACAATGGAGGACAATAGGTGTGGTTGTAGGCGGTTGTAATAGCAGATCAGGAGAGGGGAATGGTTGCGAAAGAGAAAAAGTAAATTAAATATGCTTCCTCATTTTTAAAAATACCATTATAATTAAATACTAATGGACTAAATCTATCTCATATAAATTTAGTTTAATTTGTGTTAAACAAAATTAATTGAAATAAGTTTGCGCCTACTAAATCATAATCACAATGTATACTTGATGAGCTACACTTAACCCTAAATCAACTATTACTCTATCTCAAAGCTCAATATATTAATTTTATTTAACTTAATTAATAATAAAAAACAACACAAAAATTTAAACTCAAAAAATAAATAAGATAAAATTTGATATTTTACATCCGTAAAAAGTTTTAGTTCTAACTTTTGTGATTTTAAAGAAGAGTGAGATTCTTTGAACAAGTAATAGTTCAACGAGATTGAGTCAAACTTCTTCTTTGCAACTTCTTTAAGCTTTGGTTTAAATGTTTATGGATAACTAACATTAAATAAAAATTTATTTAATTAAGTTAATAAAATAGTTTATTTATTTTACTATAATTGTAATAGGTATACATTGATCATATCAGATTATTTTTTTATAGAAAAAATTCTATTCAATTTAATTTGAGAGCATAAGTATAAGTAAATTTAAATTTAAAATGTAATTTTATCAAAAAAATTAAATCTATTTTTTTTTTCAAATTTGATTGACTGCATCAAATTTTATATTTTCATTCTTTAAAAAATTTATACTTATAAAATTGAATAAATTTAATTATAAAATCTAGAATCAAATTTAAACATGAAATATAGTATTTTGGATTCTAAAATTTAAAAAATAGATCTCTCTATTATAGTTATGTGAAATAAAATAAAATCAAATTAAAATATTTCCAAGAGTTTTATATAGTCTTATCAAATAAAATCCAACAAACAAAGTGATATTTAATTTTCAATTTTTTTTTATCAAATGCTCACGAATAAGTTTCAAATACAATTACATAAACCAATAAAAATATACATTCATTTGTTTACTTCCTCAACAGACAGAAGTCTCTTGATCCTTCGAATTTGAGATTGCTCGAGTGTTGTAGAATTCTAAAGCAAATTATGTCTCAATTTATGTTTCATTTATTTGTTCTTCATTTCAGCGCTATACCTTCAAAAGTTGAATAAACTATAAATGTAAATCATTATGAAATGAAAAAAGTCTACAATTTACATATAACTAAAGGAAAAAATTTAAAGTTAATTGGTTGCAAATATTTTAATTCTAAAAATTGAGGCAATCAATTAACAATCTAATTAAATATTATATAATCAATTAATTACACTATAAATTAACTAAAATGCTGCAATTTAATATTAATTATGTTATTATTAATAATTTAATTAAATAACTAGTGGTATCGTATCAATATGACACGATATGATATTGAAACCCCAACACGATTCAAAATTTTAAACTCAATTTTCTTCCTCAGATTTTATTATTTTCCATTGGATAACGTAGCATAGCTTCATACCCAATGATGAATGAGATCTATGTAACTGATTCCAAATAGTGTGGCTTCAAATAGTTGATCTCCCCACTTATGTAACAAGTAGAATGGTAAGAAAAACACAGTTGCATAGCTTTTCTGATTTCTTTCTTGCCAACAAACCAATATGTTCAGTAAATCAGTTCTCTAGGATTCTCCATCTTTATCAATTATCTGTAAGGCTTCTTTGTGGGTACTTATGTTTTTTTAATTGATCTCAAAGTGTCTACAATTCAATCATATGCTCGAGTACAACCAACTGTTGAGCCAGTTGCTGCAGTGCAATCCTCATGCTCATCAGATATTAACATGATTCAGTTAAATGTAACTCATCAAACTCAGTAACCAATAAGAATTGCCCTTGACATTGATGAATAATTTTAATGGAACAAGGAGATTTTAAATTTTTTTTTTTAACACCAGTCAAGTTTTTTTTTTAAAACTTAATTCGTTTTTGATAATTTGAATACATATGGGTGGGGTGGTTCAGCTAAAAAAAAAGTTTTAAACTGTTTGCTTTACCTAATCTATTCTGATATGGATATTACAAATTCATGTTTCAGGTCATAAATTGTCGGGGAAAGAAACTTCAGTGCAGCCACTACTTGCCCCTTGTAATTCCAGAAGGAGCAGCCTTACCTTGTGTGATATATTGTCATGGAAACAGGTAATGAAATAGCTGAATGACTGACTTATGCTGATCACATCAACATTTTACATATCATTTCTTGTTCATAGAGGTAAATGTTTACTTTATTGCATGAATATACCATAGCTGGTAGTACAAATAAAATAGACCTATTCAAAAATCAAATCAATCAAAGAAAATAAATTGACATTCGAATAAATTTTTATTTTATTCTATTTTCAGAAAATAAAGTATTGTCTTATTTGTATTTAAGAGGGCCTCAAATTCTATTTTATTTTATCTCCACTTCTATCAGTTGTACTTAATCTATTTGCCAAGATCTGAGTGAGACTTGGGGATATAGCACTGTGAAATCTCACCTAAATAAATAATTTTTTTTTTTACTAAACTACATAATAGAATTACATGATGGATTGAGAACCTCTTTATTGATGAAGGACTAATTTTCACAAGAGTGCGGTAAATTTTATCTTAGTTATAAAACACCTAGTAAAAACATAATAACTATTTTTTTTCATAATTTTTATAACTACTTTTTTCCCACCAAAACCTCTACTCCATCAAGTTGAGTAAAAAAGATGATCATAAAGCTTTGCGATACAATACATAAGTACAAAGCAAGCAATCAAGAGGTGGTTGTGGAGAAGATGGGTTTAAAGTAGATGGTACTGAAGTTGATAGCATTAATTAAGGATAAATAGGCATGAAACTTTTGCAACACAATGCAGAGTCAAATCCACAAACAAATCTCTATGATTTTGTCATCTTCATTGAAAATTGAACTTATATTTACACCATTATTATAATACTTTATCAACTTCATTACCATAAAATTTTAAATCGATAATTATAACATGTTTTGATGTGCATGAAATTAAAGTGCTAATAATAGTGGAAGTCAATGGCATGGTTTAAAGTTTTAGTGCCAAAATCAATTTTGTCCTAGCCTAAGATGATTCCATGTTGATGCTTTTTTGTTTGCACACATGTCTTGGTTCGGTCCGGACTCTTGTATGCCATTGCATGTCTATCTTACATAAGTACTACTCCAATAGTGGTGTAGTCATTAGTGTTAATTTGGAACTCATTTCATAGTTAGGAAGCTTGGGCATTGATTTCTCCATAATGCTTGCTTCAAAGTCTTCAAAAGCTTCTATTTTCTATGATGACTAATGCCAAATTTTATCTTTTTTTTTTTTCAAAAGATTAGTGAACGGTTGAGAGTAAGCTATGATGAATCATTGGTAGTAATCAGAAGACTAAAAGATTTAAGCTCTACCTTAGTAGGGATCAAAGTTGGGATCAACCAGTTTGAGATTGCCAAAACATTTTCCTCGTCCATCATGATAGTGGTTCCATTGTTACAATGTCCCAACAAAATGATCTTTGAATAAAAGAACACTTTTATCCTTTCACATACAAAGAATTTCTTTGAGAATTTAAAGGGTAATCTTTAAGCGTCAAGAGGTAGTCCTCTTGTTAGTGCAATTGTACCCTGAGTGATCTGATTTGTGAGTAAATAGTTTAAGGTAAACATTGCATGTGTGTTTTATAAAGCTTGCTGTGGTTGTGACTTGATGAGGTGGACGATAACTTAGCAAATCTAAGACAACATGCTCAAGGGATTAAATGTTTGATGGAGTTTGGAGAAAGTTACATGAGACATCCAAGGAATCACGGGACGAGAAGTATTGAGGTGGTTTTGGAGTAGCCCATGGAGCTTGACTTGGAGCAACTAGTTGTTTCACTTGGTGGCTTAAGGTTTGCTGTTCGGGAGTTTAGAGGAAGATGCTTTTGGACATTCGAAGGACTGCTAGACGAGGAGTATCAAGACACAACGTTGATAGTAGATAGAATAAAGCGAACTACATAGGCGGACTATATAGGTGAAGTATGAGGGTAAATGGAGCGAGCCGAGCTGAGCATTGGGTGCATCTAAGGAATGAATAATTTAGTAAGAGATGACCTTGGTGGCAAAGTCAACCTATGAATGTAAGTTTTTGTGTGAGCTAAGAAATTTATATCCATGGGAGAGAGTAAGTTTCAACTTAGGTGAAGATTCGATCAATAGGATGATTATAATGTGTGTGTGTGTGGGGGCGGGCTCTGATTGATTGTTGGTGATTCTAATCAATTAGTGAACTGAGTTGACTAAGGAGTTAACTCAAGTTTGGTGGCTTGTGAAAAAATATTTTTGTTCAGAGCCAAGTTGGCTAGGTAATCGACTGAATGAGTTTAGTCAACTAAGGGTGGATGACTTGCAAGAAAGTTGAAATGAACTATTGATTTGACATGCGGGAGTTGTAACCAAGGTTTGAAATCTCGACCCGTGCCAAGGTTTTGGTCCCAGACCAGAACGATACGGTTTCGGTATCGTATCGTGCCGTGCCGATAGAGTTTCGGTATTTTTTAAATATAAATATAAATGTATATTATATTTGATTATTAAAGATGTTTTATATTTTGAGATGTTGAATTAATTAAGCCTCTTTAAATTATCCCCATATTTTTAGGAATTGTTATAATTAAAAATATATTTCTTTAAAAAAAAAATCACAATCGCAACTCCAAGACTGGTGTCGGGTTCGTGCCGGTCGGCGGGCGAAACGGTACGTTTCGCCCGTTTCGCCCAGCTCGGCACGAAATTTCTATCCTTGGTGTTATCTAAAAGGATTAGCAAACAAGACACTTCCTATGAAGGACAATAACATTTTTACAAAATTGCTTTCAACCATTCATTCTTCCTTTTTATGCAACAAGCGATTGATATCCATCCTCCAATTAGGGGGAGTGTTAGAATGAATAAGATTTGATAAGGTCTATTTTATCTAGTTGTATATTACCTTGTTGAAAATGTATTCTGACTAAGTAATAGGTCCTTTTGAAATCTATAAATAATAGGTCCTTTTAAAATCTATAAATATAGAATGGTAAACTTCTTTGGCATATGAAATATAATTTTCCTTCTAGCTCACTATATAGAAAGAGAGGAGATGAGAGAAAGCATCAAGCATCGCACTAGCTGAAACAAGAGTGAAATTGAGTTAGAAAACCAAGATGTATCTATATTATGTGCTTATAGTATTACCAATCAAGTCTAAATTATAATGGTTAACCGAGAAATAGTTATGCACATGTGTCGAAACTAGTTCTGACATCCTAGGATCATTATTTAATCTAAATTTTGAAAACTTATAGGGTCCATCTTGTAGAATGCTACAAAAGCTAATGCATTCATCAAATGTAGCTCATTCCAAGGTTTAAAATCTCGACCCGTGCCGAGGCTCCGGTCCCAGATCGGAACGATAAGGTTTCGGTATCGTATCGTGCCGTGCCGATAGAGTTTCGGTGTTTTTTAAATATAAATATAAATGTATATTATATTTGATTATTAAAGATGTTTTATATTTTGAGATATTGAATTAATT